>PISX010005849.1:0-103097 GCA_004024625.1 Mellivora capensis | reverse complement strand
AAAAGATAGGAAAATAATATGCATATAATCCACAAATATGTATCATGAGTCATGAAAGCTTTAAGTAGAATATGAAAATAATTACTAATTCCAAGTCAGTTATCTTGATATTTAAACGTGCTCACATGTTAAGTTCCCTTGAGTGTACCTACTTTTCTACATGTCATTCCATTTGTTCTCACAAAAAAGATCAGCTATGGATTCAATGAGCCGAAGCTTCATTTCCTAAAGGGAATATAAGTCATTCAAGAAGAAAAGCCATGTTACATAAGAATCTACACTCTCTGTTTGTGAAAGTTAAAATTTAGGAAAAATTAAATTCATGTCACATCAAACCAGACAACAGCATGATATTTGATTGCATACCAGCAATTTTCAGTTTGGTTGATCACAACTGTGTTCTGAAAAGATGGAACCAACGTCAAAGTTCCTGAGTATAAAACAAGGGAGATCATTCAAGAAAATGGTAAATAGATGGAACCAATGTCAAAGTTCTTGAGTATAAAACAAGGTTGATCATTCAAGAAAATGGTAACTAGCAAGATTAAATTGACCTCATTGCTTGCTTTGAGTTACTTGGCCAACTAATTGGTTTGCATCATGTACATCTCATTTCTGAAATGATCTATGATAGATTTCAGCCACATTTGGAAGAGAATGGAAGTGTATGCAGTGAAACAAGGCATTCCTCTTAGGGCAATACCTAGGATATATCTCAGTTTGCACAGAAAGATATCAGCGTAGGCTGTTGTCCCAGCATGATTATTAATAGTTCTTGCTTTCCCTCTTAAAAATACTCTAGTTGAACAATAAATAACGTGGTCACCCTAGTCATAACCAACATATGTCACTATGGGCACATTTCAAATACCTTCATGATTTACAAAATTGAAAAACTGTATGGGTGTAGCTGTACAAGGAAGTCACTCAGTTCTCCTGCCTAAGCTCTTGGAGAGCAGGAATACATCCTTTGTGCGTATTTTAGTTGCCCACCATTCTCGGGCTCAGAGCTTTGCTTATAGCAGACTCTGGATCAATGGTGGACAAATGGATAAATAAATATTTTAAAAACCAGTTTCCACTGGTTTTTAGTCCACTACTGTAGCAATGCAATGATCCCATTAGGGAGATTTAAAAGATGATGAGATTAATTTGACAGGTACCTAAAAAGCTGCTTGGTTTGGTTAGCTAGTCAATTCAGTGGCAAAATTCAACCTGGCTATTTCTCACAGTTGTCTGTGGCTTAACACCAACCAACTCAGTCATGCCTGCAATCCAGGGGCCCACTCCCTATAGCCTGTTTCTGTTCTATTTTGGACACACAAAGAAATGTGTTCTGAAGGTGAAAGTCTACATTACATGATTTCTGTGAAGCTGGTGGTGATGACCCCACATTAAGAAACGAAGAGCATTAATTATACTTGGTGAAGCAGAAGTCTTAATAATGTGTGAAAAGATGAAAGGAAAACAGATTAGTGCACTGAATCAGACCTGATTCCAGTGATTGAAATACATCAAAATAACATTTCAGAACTGTTTCTTATGTTAGTGCTATATTTACTCCTTCCTGAATGCTAATTAGTGGAAACTCAGTGAAAAGTGACAATGTTTTTTAAAATAATAATTTGTAGAGAATGTCATTCTGGGTATCTCATTCCTGAAGGCCAAACTGAGAGCACGAAGAGACTGCCATACAGAGGAAGCCTCATGTGCCACTGGCCAGTGCTCTGTTCTTCACAGAAGCCCGAGGATGCGGGCCAGTTGGCATCATCCTTGACATCAGCCTTTATGATTAAGCATAGCTCTAACCCTCTCAGAAACCATCTGTGACTCTGTCATTCACAAATGACTCCAAATCCCTGCTGAGTTTATTTTTACTTTCTGCTTTATTCTCTTAGTTTAATGAGTTCTATATTTTTTTTAGTGTGGAGGAGAATTTCCTATCACTTGCTAGACTTACTGTGTCTCAAAGAATGCCTCCCATCCTGGCACTCTGGGACTTTTCTGAACAGGTTCCCTCCATCAGGTCATCCATTAATATGCATGTATGTTTAGGCTCTTCATGTAGCCGGGGTAAAGAGTCACATTAACAGTCAGACATGTCTGTTCACTCCTCAAATCCCCTCTTTGGTTATTCTAGTTATCCTTGCCTCATTTCTATTAGTGTGAGTTCTTTTGAGAGATGTTGCAACGAGCCAGAGGCACCAACAATTAAGGACTGCATTGAAAAGGAGTTCTCATTTTGTTTTCCAAACCATTCCTGACAGATTCCAAACCATTCCTAACATATTTCTTGACCAGTTTGGATGACAATCACAGGGAAACTCCTGCTAATTACTCCAAGATCCCTTTCCTGGGTCCTAACTGACAGACCTCAAACCTCTCTTTAGCATTAGACTTGGAAGTAAATGATGCGGATAAACCCTAACTTTGATGCTTCCTGGATACTTGGCCTGGGGAAATTCAGGTAACCTTTTAAAATCTCTATTCATTTATCTTTAAGATAAAGATAATAATGCCTCTCAGAGATATTATAAGGGGGGAAACTGGACTTACAAATATGAGAGCCTCTCAAATTGAAAACAGTGCTAGTGCATGTCATTATTCATGATTTCAAAAGTATCATCTCTTCCTTTTCTACCCTTTCACAACAGTTATTTTGGTGATAGAAATGTGATCACTCAACCTCCCAACCAAGAAAAGCCTGGGACCAAATGGCCTCACTGGTAAATTCTACCAAGCATTTAAAGAACAATTAACTCCAATCTTTTTCAAACACTTCAAAAAAAATGATGAGGAGAGAAAAATATCCAAACTCATTTTAGAAGGTCAGCATTTTCCTGATACAAAAGCCAAATGATACCACAAGAAAAGAGAACCATAGGCCAATATCCTTGATGAACATAGATGCAAAAATCTCAACAAAATACTAGGAAAGCAAATTCAATAGCATATTGAGAGAATTATATATCATGGCCAAGTGAGACTTATCTCTGGGATGCAAGGACAGTTCAACATAAAAAAACTAAACAATGTAATACACATTAGCAGAGTGAAGGATAAAAATCACTTGATTGATTGTTTCTTTTGCTATGCAGAAATTTTGAAATTTGAGGTAGTTCTATTTGTCTATTCTCACTTTTGCTCTGTGCTTTTGGTACCATACCCGTGAAAACATTGCCAAGACTGGAGTCATAAAGCTTTTTCTTTATGTTTCCTTCTAAGGGTTGTTACAACATATAAAAAGAAATAGTGTTTCTACATGCCAACAACAAACTATCTGAAAGAGAAATAAATAAATAATCCCATTTACAATAACAACAAATAGAATAAAATACCAAGGAATAAGTTTAACCAGGGAGATAAAAGATCTGTACACTAAACACTATAAGATGGGGAAAAAGAAATTCAAGAAGACACAAATAATGGAAAGATACTCTGTGCTCATGAATTGTAAGAATTTATATTGTTCAAATGTCCATACCCAGAGCAATCGACAGGTTCAATCCAATCCCTATCAAAATTCCAATGGCATTTTTTATAGAAGTAGAACAAACAATCCTAAAATGTATATAGAACCACAAAAGATCCTGAATAGCCAAAGTAATCTTGAGAAGGGAGAACAAAGCTGGAGGCAGCATACTTCCTGATTTCAAACAGTATAGGTTTGGCATAAAAATAGACACATAGACAAATGGAACAGAATCAAAAGCCCAGAAATAAATCCACCCATATATGGCCAATTAATTTTGACAAAGGAGCCAAAAATAAGGATTTTTTTTCAATAAATGGTGTTAAGAAAACTGAATAGCCATACACCAAAGAATAAAACTGAATTCCTTTCTCATACCATATACAAAATTCGACTCAAAATGGATTCAAAACTTGAATGTAAGACCTGACACTGTAAAATTCCTAGACAAAAACATATGGCGTAAGTTCCTTGATATTGGTCTTGGCAATGATTTTTTTTTGGATTTGATACCAAAAGCAAAGGCAATAAAAGCAAAAGTACACAAGTGGGATTACATCAAACTAGAAAGCTTTTGAGCAGAGGAAACCATCAAAGAAATGAAAAGGCAATCTATGGAATGCAAGAAAATACATGCAAATCTTATATCTGATAAGAGGTTAATATCTAAATTGTATGAAGGACTCATACAACTCAATAGCCCAAAAGCCCCAATCTGATTTAAAAATGGGCAGAGAAACTGAATGGACATTTTTCCAAAGAAGACATATCAATGGGCAACAGCCATATGAAAGGGCATTCAGCATCATCAATCATCATGTAAATATAAATCAAAATCACAATGAAATATCACCTCACACCTGTCAGAATGGCTAACATCAAAAAGACATAACAAGTGTTGGCGAGGATATAGAGAAAAGGTAACCCTGATGCACAGTTGCTAGGAATATAAATTGGTGCAGGCACTATGGAAAATAGTACGGAGATTCCTTAAAAAGTTTTAAATAGAGCTACTGAATAATTCAGCTATTCCACTTCTGGGTATATATACAAAAGAAATGAAACCATTGTCTCAAAGAGCTATCTGTACTCCCACGTTAACTGCAGCATTTTTCGCAACAGACAAGGTATGAAAACAACCTACATGTTTAACAACAGGTAAATGACTAAAGAAGATCTGGTATGTATATGCAAAAGAATATTACTCCACATGAGAAGGAATGAAATGCTGCCATTTGGATCTTAAGGGCATAATGCTAAGTGAAATAATTCAGACAGAAAATAAAGAGATCATACTGTATGATCCCACTCATATAGAAAAACTAAAAACATTGCACAAAACATAGAAACAGAGTAGCATGGCGGTAGCCGGGAGCAGAGGGTGAGGGAATGGAGAGATGCTGGTCGAAGGATACCAGCTTTCAGTTACAAGATGAGTAAGTTGTACTCGAATGTTCAGCATGGTGACTAACAGTTCACAATACTACTGTAATGCACACTTAAAAGTTGCTAAGAAAATAGATGGTAGATGTTCTCACCACAAAGAAAGAAATGGTAATTATGTAATGAGATGGAGGCATCAGCTAAGGCTATGATGGCAGCCATTGTGCAATATGTAAGTGTATCAAATCAACCAGTTGCATACCTTAAACTTACACATGTTCTATGTCATTTATATCTAAATAAAACTGGAAAAGATAATAAGAAACAATACAAATGGATTATAGATATGGAGACTGGGATACAAAGTATCAATAGATCTATAACATGACACCCAAATTTAGACACCCAGCTCAGCTATCTCTCTTGAATTCCAGATTGGATTATTCACACTAATTAGTAACAGTATTTGGATATCCCAATGAACCTTATATTTATTCATTTATTAAATCTACAAATAGTTTTAAACATTCACCAAATTTAACTGGAGTATCTGCTCAGAACTACGTCTTCTCCAAACCATCGTGCTGTAGGTCTTACAGCTTCCACCTTTGTTCAGCAACCCCTCCTCGAATCCCCTTGAACTATATAACGTAGCACCAAGCTCACTTCCTTTTATCTGTATTACAGCAATAGCCCCGTAAATGTGTCTTTGGGGTCCAGTCTTGCATTTGTTTTAATCCATTCTCTACATAGAAGCCCAATTGATGTTTCTCAAGTGCAAGTGCAATCTTGTTACTTTTCTGAATGAACCCCTTTAAAGACTCCCCGTTACTCTTAGGAGAAAAAGCCAAGGTCATTGATCTGACTTAGGAGGATTCATTTCTGGTCCTTCTATAGCCTCAGTCTTACTGTGTTCCTACTGCCCTTCAGGCTCCAGTCACCTTGCAGGGGCTCTGCAGCCCCTTCTGCCAGAAGCAGTCTCTGCTATTCCATCCCTCCTGTCGCAACCTGACACCTGTTTACCTTTGAATCCCAGCTTTGGCTTTGAGACCTTCCATAGGCACCTTTAAGAATGGGCAAAATGCTTCTCCTAAGTGCTGCTTTATAGCTGGTACTTAGTTTTATCCTAACACTGACCCAGGAACTGTCCTTCACTGTTTGTTTACCCACATCGCCTACCAGACCTTCAACTTGTTGTAAGCAAGCATTGTGCCTAATTTGTAGTTGTATTCTCATTACCTAATCCAGATCATAGCACATGGTAGGGATTCGTTAAGCTATTGTTGGATAAATTAAAAGAGGAAAGAGGAGATTGTCCATATTAGTAATAATTTTGGTAGTTGGACAACACAGATTTCTTTTCATTGGTTTCCTACCTAAATCACTAAACTCAAATTTTATGTATCACCATTTCCAGAAGGAATTCCACTTTAATTTTACAAAATTAAGCTGAATAATTTCAGAAATGGTAAAAGGATCTTTAAGCACAATTTAGTGAAGATTTTGGGAGGTGAGAGACTTTGGTTGCTCTTATACCGGAAAAAAAAGTATATTTAAAAACAGCTCATCACAGTCCCTGGCACAGGATAGGTTCTCAATAGTGCTACTGGAATGTAATTGTTTCCTCATGCTGGCCAAACACTAACTTCTGCAAACGTTTCTATTTTCTCTCCTTCCCTGCTCCCTAAAAAGGAGAGTAATAAAAACCCTTCTTCATGTACACACACACAAAGAAGAAAGAGGCATGCCCAAACACAGAGACATGGCCTCATTTAGCTCATATATTAAATCTTAAAAATAAGCAAAAAGAAATGATCTGTTATTCAACTAAATACAGGTTTTGTTTCAGAGACTTGTTCTAGAAGAGTTTGTGTGAATTTCTGTCATGTAGGTGAGAACTATGTGTACTATGGGCAGAGACATTGTAAACCAACAGTGACAACAATTAGGGATATAATCAGTTCTAGAACGCCAGCCAGAGGTATACTTGCCAAGGAGGGAAAGTACACGGGACCCTGATTTTGATGCCCACAGGTATTTACTTTGCAGGGACACATCTAGGGAAGCAGACCTCAATTCAGGAAGATGAGCACTGATGCTTGGGTGTTCATTATGAGGTGTGTGTGTGCACCGCACACACGCACACGTGCATGTGCATGGGCGTGCCTGGCTTGTGGACATCTTAACCACGCAAGACACAGTCAAGGCAAATGAAGACAGTTGTCAGAGGATGAGAAGTAGAGATACAGAAACACAAGTTTTATTTTTCTATGTAAATATGTAAAAGGCAGAATCATACACAATGCAATTAAAAATAGAGAAAAATAGAGAAGGGAAAGTATTTTTTTTTTAAAGTCAGGCATCTCATGACAAGACATTTGGAAAATAGAAAAGTGGTTGACAGTGACAGTGACACAGAGACAAAATAATTTCAGAAAGAAAGCGTTTGTGAATGACTCAGATCTATCTGGAAGGTAAAAAAATTACACGGAAGTGGTCTGTAAGTATGTAAGTACAGATATGTCCAAAAAGGGAGTCAATGGGAAAGCCATATGTACATGGTCATGATCTATTTTATGCTTGCTTCAAATATCTGGGAATGCAAACATGGAAGGGGGTTTTCCCCAATCTCTTGTCGCAAAGTCCAAGTTTGGAAGGGATCCATCCGAGACAGCAGGAAGGTGCGTGCTGCCTGGATGGGAGGGAAATGAAGGAGGAGAAAGGAAAGATTTCAGAATAAGGTGCTTCCCATTTGAAATGACTGCCAGTGTCCTAGAGAATATGAATTTGCTGCATAAAATCTTCTAGGACTATTGAAAGATAGAATTGAATCCATTTCCTTTGTTTTTATGGTATACCATTTTGTCCTTTTGTTTTGATTGGTATATTTAGGTCTTCCTTGGTCATTTCCACAGAAAAACAACTTTCTTTACACAATCGGGGCCAAGTGACTATTGGATATCACCCAAAGGATAATTCAACCTCGTGTTGTCAAACCAGGGCAGCTCCAAAAGACATAGACACGTTTACAAAACTATATTTGTCACGTCATTGTTATTGTAGCTGTTTTCTAAATTAATTCATAGGCTCAAACCACTTTTCCATTTAAATGAGCACAATGTCTTTTTTGGAAGGGTATACCCACACAGAGATATTTAGCAGAAATTCTAACATGCCAGTGGAAGGAATTAAAAATATTCTCAAATAAAATTCTTTCAATTATTATTATATTTAGTCAATTAAAGCTAAGAAATAGCTATAATTTTTTGCATATCTTACTAATTTACTTTGTAGAGCCATCATTTCAGGTCTATATTTTAAAAGAAATATAATGTCAAGTATATTTTGATAATGAAAGCTACTATGATTCCCTATTTTTTTCCTGAAAGATAATTAAAGATGATACTTGCAAATTTTAGAAAAATATGCTTCCAAGAAACAAGTTTTATAATATGTGCTTTTTGGTGTGTGGATATACAACAGTACTTATTTTTTATTAAATATGCTTCAAAAAGCAATTCAAATCAGTCTATTTGACAGAAATTTCAGCAAGGTCAAAATTTATAAACAATTAACCCAAAAGTACTCTATTTGAATAGAAAGTATTACAGGAAAAAGAAATGGAAGTAGGGTTTCCCTGTCCACTACTGGAGGAGAGGTTTTGTGGAAACAGGAAGTATACTGGTGAGGCATAATTTGAGTTTTGATACCAATTAGATCAGAAAATTTTCTTTCTCCATTTTAGGGATCTTGTGTAATTCCCTGCTTTCTCTTTATATACATTTTTAAGTTCCCAGAGAGCTGGCAACACTTCATTTGAATAGCTATGTATAAAAACATAGACGGATGCAAAGCAGATTAATTAGTCATTTTCAAACTGTCATGTCATGAATTATAGATGGGAATGAAAGAACATAAATGCCTTAGGATCAGGGTGCACGGGGCAACTTACACTACAAAAGTATACACAGAAATGGAGTGTGGGAGAGAATCAGTTCTTACTGTAGTCGTCACTCAAATAAGGAAGCACTAAGAAAAACAATGTACTCGTACAAGTATACTCAATGAGAAGTTTCCGGTTGTGTTAAGAACAATATTTTTCACATATACCCCTGAAATACGTAAATACTTAATATTCTCGTATGACACTCATGGTATGCTTCAAACAGTCCTTGAATTTGTTTTAATTTTCAAGGTAGTTTTTCTTTTTCTTTTTTAGAGTCTCAAACGCGTCAAGACATTTCTGGAGCTTCCATGGCTGCTAAGTTTAGGAATGTCTCCATGAGTGTTAGTCCTCTTCCTGTACACCCCACTCGACAACTGCCTCGTCGTTCATGTGCAGAATGAGGTAAGAAAGAAGCTGAAAGAGATTCTGCCACAGTAAGAGAGACACATAAAAGGAGATCCCGCTTACATCCACCTCGCAGCGCTCGCCCGCGAAGGCCACGTCACAGAGGCACCGGAACTTGTTGACCAGGTCCTGGCAGAGACCTCCATGGAAGCACGGGTCTGAGGCGCACTCATCCACGTCCTTTTCACACCTTGAACAGAAACAGAAACAGCAGCAACCTCGGTCTCTGTTGAATAAATTGGCTGTGAAACGGGGAAAGGAAAAAGGTTGCCTTATCTACCTGGAACAGCACGGTCTGGTTTAACCAACTCCCGTGCAACTTATGTACACGTCATGGTGTGGGGACATATTCCTTAAAATTCCCGTCACAAATTTCGTTTTTAAGGGAAATAATCTGTACACACGCCCAGCTAATTAGAATGAAAAAACAGGTGTGAGTTTTTAGAAACCAAGTAAAAAACCTGAGGAATGGTCGTTTTGTCCCCAAAGAGCATTGGCCATCTTTGCCACCTTTGGTTCCGTTTACTGGGGACACATGGGAACCGTGAAGCTGTATTTTGCCAGCCTGGAGTCTACAGAGCAGACCTGTGTCCCTGCTGTCAGGATTCTACTACATCCATGCCCTTGGGCTTTGGGGGAAAGAAAGCCCATCAAAAATAGAAGGAAAAAACAGCTTATTCTTGAAGATTTGGGGTTATTTTCCTTTGGAATCTTCTTTTTCTTTTTGGAACCCTATTTTTCAACAAAAAGCAAAAGTAGGTAATTGGAAAATTTCACTTCCTGGAGTGCCTGGGTGGCTCAGTGGGTTAAAGCCTCTGCCATCCGCTCAGGTTATGATCTCAGGGTCCTGGGATCGAGCCCTGCATCGGGCTCTCTGCTCAGCGGGGAGCCTGCTTCCCCCTCTCTCTCTGCCTGCCTCTCTGCCTACTTGTGGTCTCTGTCTGTCAAATAAATAAATAAAATCTTAAAAAAAAAAGAAAATTTCACTTCCTAATAAATATGTTTTAGAACTAAGTGTAATTTTTAAAATATTCAGGTAGAATGACTTTTAAAAGCTAAATTTTCCCCAACAAGTGATATCAGTACTAAGGTATACTGAAATTTTCCTCTTCCCTGGGACACTGTCATCTTTCCCCTGACCTTCGGCCAACAACTTGTTTTTCAGTAAACTCACCGATTAACTCACCAGTCCCTTTCATTCAGTCATTCAGTACTTGTGTATTTAGCACTTACCATATGCCAAACACTCTGGTAGGCCTCTGGATAGAGCAGTAACTAAAGTATCTCTTTTACTTTGGGAAATTCATATAAAATGCTAGCTTCAAGAATCCCAAAAGAGCAACTTACAATGTCCAAGTGTCATGTAAACCACTTCTCATTCCTCTCCCTCCCAAAGGTCAAACTTGCTTGCCTGGGCCATGGACGAATCACGAGGCTCAAAATGAAGGGGGATAGCGCAGTGGGTGGGGAGGGCCAACCCAAAGTATAAAGGAAAAAAAGATTTCTTCCCAGGAAAGCAGCTCCTTATCCTGCAGGATACCAAGCATAGCTGAGACATTTTTGTTTTCCTTTTTTGGCTCAGGCTTCTGGACTGGAAGGAGGCCTCTCTGATTAGATCTGAGCAAAACCTGACAACTTGGGAGAGGCTGCCAAGCACTCTTTGTCCTGGGTGGGCCGGAGTGTTCACACCACCCATCATTTGCAACCTGCCAGGATGACACTATAAGGTTGGGGTCTAGCCAGACAGAAGAGGAGGCAATTTGCAGGAACACAGCTTTTTGGTATCTTTGGACCTTAAGGAAGACCCATGCCCCTAGGCCTTGGAGACTCTCTAGTATTTTCCAGTCTTCTTGGGCTCTTCTTTCTCCATTTCTTATCTACTTCTCTCTTTTTAAAAAAATTTTATTTATTCATTTGAGAGAGATCACAAGTAGGCAGAGAGGCAGATGGGGGAAGCAGGCTCCCCGCTGAGCAGAGAGCCTGAAGCGGGGCTCGATCCCAGGACCCTAAGATCATGACCTGAGCTGAAGCCAGAGGCTTTAACCCACTGAACCACCCAGGCGCCCCTATTTCTCTTTTGAAGTGCACAGAGTACCACACATACACATTCATTATAAATATTACCGGAGCTTTCATTAGAGATTAATTAATAGATCCACAATCAAAATAAATAAATCCATTAACACCCAGCGAATTAACTGACCATGCTTAAGGACTTTGAAAGTACAGCATCTATTAAACATGTGGTCACTATTTTAGAAATCTATTTGGAACAGAGAAATTGATCCAGAGGAGGGTCCCCGGAGAGGAAGGAAAGAAGGAAAACTTGGAGCTTCCTTTTCTTACCACATTTCAAAGAAGTTATTTGCATTTAAATGCAAGACTCTCCTCTTTTAAACAAATGTTGGAGGAAAAAGAAATGTTTGTTGTAAATAGGGATAATGTGTGAGGAGCAGAAAAATAATCCAAGGCTTGGGATGCGTCTATGCCTTGTGCCGCTGAACGTGAGTGTGACATGAAGCATTCACCTGTGACACGGAGGCAGGAAATTACCAGCACTTAAGTATAGGGAACGAGTCGGTCGAGGAAATATTTAGGACAAGGAAATATTTGCACTGTTTCGGAGGGATATGGAATTGGAGGCAAGCTGAATGGTCTGGGTTAACAGTACGTGGCATGGTAGAAGGGGCTCGCTAGAAAATAGAATACGCTAGAGGGCTCCGTCCTTCCGTGAACGTATACAGCAGGTCTGCGGGTGCTGCTTGGAGCCCACTGCTGAAAGCAGGCTGTGAAGGCAAGAGCTAGATTGGTCACTCAATGCCGACTGGGTAAAAGGCAGGTGTATCCGAGATTGCCTGCTGTTTTGTAAAAATGGCAATATAGCTGTATGTTGTGCCGAAAGAGCCAGCTGGAAAAGAGAAAATTCCAATGACTCCAAACTGCAGTTGTCACGGAGCACAAATTATTCCCATAATTTTATTAACTTCCCTTTTGAGAAAAATTCATTCAATCAAACTCTGTCAAATGCCTTGTATTTTCATTTATCTAATTGGTTCAATGCGGGAAGTTTGATCAGAGATCTCTATCTTGTGCCGGATGGCATATGAGACGAAGGAGCACTTTTCCCATTTTTTTGAATTGTTGCAAGCAAAGATTTATTCATTTCTGTCAGAACATCCAAACGACGAGCCCAGGCCCTGAGGGCAGCCGGACCTCCCTGCAGCACACACCTGGATTGGCAGCTGACCTCTAACTAACTCCTCAGCCTCAGTTTATCCAAATGCAAAATGGAAGGAATAACAATTAGAGATGATATTTATAAGATGCATGACTGAGTGCTCAACAAATGGTTAACTATTTATTATTTGCTCATATAGAGATATGTAAGAGCATAGAGAGAACCCTGGTGTAGAATAATTTTGAGGACACTGATCCTTTTGAGAAGCTGAGAAAAGCTGTGTAGTATATTCTTTTTTTTTTTTTTTTTTAATTTTTAACCTCACCTTTGGCCCGGCAAACGCATATCCAAATTTGACTGCATTTTCAGCCATCGTCTGAAGCTACTGGCCAACTCTATATCATCATCCCCATATTAGGTGAAGAACTATTGAAGGGTTTCTCTGGGAGAGATGGGCTCATATGGCTAAGGTATATATACTTTCGGGGTTCTAGATCATTCTATGAGGCAATCTTTTAGGTATATTTTATTTTACTTCAACAACAACTGTATTTGCATCGCTTATTACAGTCAGCGGGAAAGAAACATGAAACCAGAAGTACTTATCAGAAAGAAAAATAGCACATTTTACATTTTTTCAAAAAGACGTATTTTCTTATTTGAAGTCTTGGCTAATGAAGTGTTCTTTACTTTGACCTAAACTGTTATTTTTCTTCTTTTTTATTATCTGACTCTGGTTGGACCTATATTTCTGCCTGGGTTTTCCTATGGGAACTGAGATGAAAAATGAGAGGAGACATCAACCTTGTATAATCCCACTGTTTTTCAACCCAGAATTTTCTTCTATAAAGTTCTAAGGGGACTCACCATTCCCCAGTAAAACCTGGCGGGCACAGACATGTGAACCCACCCTGGAACTCCGAGCAGTTGCCTGCATTGTAGCAAGTGAGATTTGTCTTCTCATTCCCACAGACTGTCGAGGGTAATCTGGTGTGTCTAGGGAGATAAAAGAACAGCTGTTCATCTTGTTCATTTCATTCAAGAAAACTTTTTGGAAAAGTTCATATATGTAATCGGTGCCAAACTAATTAAGTACTCAGGCTGGCTGAGCTACAGATGCTTAATTGTGCTGCATTAGACACAATCACTTTCCGAAAACAGCTCCTGCTGGAGGGCGCTGTAACAAGTAGGCTATATATCTTCCATTCCTACAGTTTTCATTGATGAGATAAGATCTGTGCCATGGGGTGGCAATAAATTTAGGGTTGGGAAGAAACTCGCTATAGCTTGGTTTGCTGCTGCCTGGCTAATAAATCAATACAGGCCACGGAAAATTGCATCTCTATAAAGGCCAGGAAAGCAAGGACAGCACTCTGGTACCCGAGCACTCATGTGATTTCTCTGTAGGCTCTCAGAGCTGAACTCCTGTTACCCCGCCAACACTTGCTGTTCCCTACCTAATGATTCATAGCTGAGCAGAATGTAAGCCAAATGCTGTCCAGGACGACTGTATGTAGCACCCGGGGGCAACTCTATGGGAATTCAAGAGGGTGGCTCTTTTGTGTTACAGCAAAGCTGTAATAAGGAATCCTTATAAAGGCAGAACAAATTGTTAGAAGCTGAGCAGAACTTGAATGCAAAGGAAAAATCCAGGAGTGTGAAGGGACTGATCAGAAGTGATTTTAGGAGTGTTGGTCATGACCCACTGTGCACGGTATCTGGTACATAATTCATGTTCAGGAAATATAAGATGAATTTAATTTTGTCCTGTTGTGCGCGCTGCCGCTAATATGGAGAAACTAGCCTATAGGACGGTAAGTGTGTCTCTTCCCGCAAGAGCTAATCAATTTGACTTTAAAAAGAAAATATCATAAGGACTTTTCAAAAGAACCAAAAATGTCAACCGGTTTTGAAAGAG
This sequence comes from Mellivora capensis, assembly GCA_004024625.1. Taxonomy (NCBI): domain Eukaryota; kingdom Metazoa; phylum Chordata; class Mammalia; order Carnivora; family Mustelidae; genus Mellivora; species Mellivora capensis. The sequence goes on along the minus strand of PISX010005849.1, from coordinate 88,795 downwards.
ATCAATTAGCAATGCAAATGTGAAGCTTCGTATACATCTTCCATTTAATAAACAATTTTTGAATCTCATTAGAAGGTACTTTTGAGAACTTTAATCTTTGAGAACTTGACTTTGATGAATTAGGCAGGAAAAAATACTGGAGAAGTAGTTCCTGGGGCATATATGTTTACTTTACTTATCCAAAGTGTCCACGGCAATACTATTAATTTTGATCCTGAATGTCTTTTGCTTTTAAAACAGGCACATTGCCTGTTGGCCAATGAGTCCATTTTAACTCATGGAAAGTGACGTACAACTAAAATGTCAACACTGATACCTAATACTGTGTGCCCTGCCTTCACAGGTTCTGAACAGCAATAAGTGTTATGGAGATAAATACATCTTCTTATAGGTATGGCTACCTGTTCTGTCTGCTGGGAGACTCCTCCCATCAGGGTACCAGCTCTGAGTTAGTGTTAAGTCTACAGGCTGCCAACCCACTCCAGGTGTTCCTGCCAAAGTCTGGGAATGTATTACTTGTTATTAATAATCCTCTCACCTCCCCATAATGACTCAATTGTTTAGTGAATTTAAAAGCAGTATAAGTTATAAAATAATGAATTCTACGTGGAAACACTGCTATGTGACTGAGCAGGAAAATAATGTTTCTTATTTCTGTTTATGTAACACGAGATGGAGGTCATTACTAGAATTAAAACACTGCTTTAGTAATTTTAGAAAAAATTGTGAAATATGTCAAAATGGGCAAAAGATATTCCTGAGTAGTCTTTTGATGGAATGTTGCATGTTATGTAAAGGACCCTCTAGGATTGTTTGATTTTGTAGGGTGTATGCCTCAGATTTTCTTCACTAAGCTATTTTACAACTATATAAGTTGTGGAAAAATGACATTAATATGAATGGATCCTGCTCACTGAAATGGAAATGAGTTTGCCCGTAGTGACATAACTGTCACATGGTAAAAAATATACTTTCAAATATTAATTGTAATGCTTTGTAAAAGATTAAATGGTTTTGCATTTATTAGCAACTTCATTTCTTCATCTCTATGTACATATACTTATGTTTATGTGGGTAATAAAAATATATCAATTATTATATGTACGCACATATATAAATCATTAGGTTGTCTTTTGATCTGGTTTTTATATCATACTTATTTCCTCATTAATTAATGACTTAAATGAAAACATCAAAACATGTTCATTTATATGAGTCATAATTTCGCTTTCTCAAAATTATAATTTAGCATAGACTTTTCAAGATTTTACAAGATTTACCTGCCTGAAATAGCCGAGGGCATTGTTTTAGGGGTAGAAGTCATTCTTCCTCGAACAATATCAAAACCAAGCTTTTGGGAGGCACCTGGGTGGCTCAGTCAATTAAGCGTCTGGCTCTGGATTCTGACTCAGGTCATGATCTCAGGGTTGTGAGATCCAGCCCCGCCTGGGCTCTGCACTCAGCGGGGAGTCTGTTTGAGATTCTCTCTCCCTCTATCCCCATTTGCTCTCTGTCTCTCTCTAAAAATAAATAAAGGAATCTTAAAAAAAAAAAAAAAACCAAGCTTTTGCATTTTATTGCAAAAAAGATTTGTTTCTTGAGGCCTTAAAGCTGTCAAACTCTGGGACTACAGTTCCTGAGACATAGTCTAACAAAGATGTCGGAGAAAACATTTTGCTTCAAATCTGGGCAAAACACTACCATTCTTCCTTGTGGAACATCCCACCACGTGAGATCCCATCTATGTGACCAAATTGTGATGGAAGGGACCCACGTCACTCCTGTCCAGCACAGCCGACAGATGCATAGCTCAGAACGCTTTCCAATTTGACAAGGAAAATGGAGCTTTACCTGAACGTTATGCTCACCTGCAGAATCTTCCTGTGAAATTTCCAAAACAGCGGCAAGAATAACCATTGGGGTTGCTGATGCAGGTGGCCCCGTTTGCACACTGGTGACTCTGGCAATTGTCTATATCCATTTCACAGTTCACACCGGTGTATCCAGGCTCACACCTGCAGTGATAGGCTGCAACTCTGTCGGAGCAGTTGCCATGGATACAGGGGTTTGAAAAGCACTCATCAGTGTTGAGTTCACAGCGTGTCCCTGACCATCCCAAGGGACATGAGCAGTGATAAGAGCTATAGATGTCTTCGCAATTTCCTCCATGCAAACAGGGGCTGGAGTGGCAGGCATTCAACGGGAAACAGCCAATAGCCACTGCATTTGTAGAGATTTTGAGAAACTGCTCTTCCTGGGGCTTATTAGTGAAACCAGGAATATTTTCAATGTAAGAGAGATAAATGCCACTGATTTCTATTGTACCTAGACACCCTTTCAGGCCCTGCATTTTGTCAACAGCTCGGTCACCGACATAAATGTCTGTATTCTCTTTCAGAAAGTTGAGGCTCCCAGTGACAACTGCACTGGTCACAAAAGATGCTTGGTTGTCCACTTCCATTTGCCACCTGGAGGCCTGGGCCAGTGGGTCCATCATGGAAAGAGTCACTTGGTGCCATATGCCATCATTCACTGACTGTGAACTTGTCAGACTCAGCATGTAAAAACTGTTGCCACTTTGCAACTGAAATAATAACCTGGAATCTTGAATGCTAATATTAAGAAATTCAGGCTCCTTCTCTGCCCGCAATATGATCACATTGTCATCCCTTGTTCTGAAACCAAATGTGATATTGGTGAGTTCTCTGGTAATATTCCCATTGCTCCTGAATAATATTTCACTGCTTTGTGCATTAAAAACAGCATTTCCAATACCTAAAGAGAGAAGGCAACACCAATGAGCAACTTTATTAAATCTGTAATGTTGGCTTCATTACCTTTATTACTATAAATGATCAAGTTAATATCATCATGTATCAGTTGTCTGATATGGGTTAGGCACTGTGCTAGTTCTTTCCGTATTATTCCTAATACAGAATTCTGGAGCACATTATTATTATTATTACTATTGTCATCCCTATTTTGTAAAAGAAGAAATTGAGACTCCCTGAAGTTAAGTGATTTTTTTCATAGTCATGTGGCTAATAAAGAATGAGACCAGAATACCAAACTTGGATGGTCTGCTGCCAAAACCCAGACCATACCTTTCTTTCCCATTGAAAAAAAGGTTACATGTAGAAACGATGTCAAAAAAAAGTGACAATGAATACTATTCAATGCATGACTAGACATGGACCTTGGTAGGGGTATTGGAAAAACCTATGACTGTTCACTTGAGTAGAGAAAATCCACTTCTCCACCTCCTGGGTGGGTCTCCTTTCCTCTCACACGACTTCTGTATTCACAGGACCTGCGACACCAGATGTGTGGGGCTTTCCCCCACCAAACAATTCTGTGCATCATCATTTCCCCTCTCTTCTGGTTGTTTCCCACCAGCATGCAAATATACTGAAACTGCTCCAAACAAAACACACGCAAGACCCAAAAGCATGATTCACCTCCCCTTCTCCCATTGCTTCCTTAATTCTCTATTCCCTTTCCTGCCACAACTCCTCTAAATAGTTTTATATTCTCATTTTCTCCAGTTCCTCATCTCTCATTTTTTTTTATACACACAACTCAGCCTTTTGAGCCAATCACTTCACCGAAGCCAAGCTTGTCAAGTCACAATGACCTCTGTTAGTGAATGTAGTGGTATACAACTCAAATGCATTATTTGAGTTAAAATTTCACTTGATTTTATTACTTTTGACTGTGGTGTTTTTTTCCCACCAAGTTTGGGGTTGGGATTAGGAAAGAAAGGAACAACAAGTGTCTTATTCCATGCTTTAAAATAAATGTTAAAATAACAAATCTCAATAGCTCTCTCCAACTCCGAAAGGAAGAATACGGTCTATGAGGTTAAATAGGTTCATTTTACTATTACACTGAAATCCCTTCTCATCTGGGGAAAATCACAATATACATAACAGTATTTGTATTTCACCTTTTCTTTGGGGAACTTTATCATAATAAACACACCTGTATATAAGGTGGGTTGTAAATTTTTAAGCCTCGGTTTTCTGATAGGATGCCCTAAAGGCAAACTCAGGGTGATGCATGAGCTATATTCTCAAGAGTATGTTATTCTATTAGGCCTAATCTTCTTCATATATCTTACTTGAAAGAAAATACAGTAGGGTCATAAGATCACATAAAATTAAAATTACACAAAGTAGCAAAAGTCTGTTCTAGGGTTCATACCTGTCAGTAAAAATTCACCCCTCGTATTAGTTTACATTTTCTTCCTTCATTAAGATAAGTTGTACTTAAAAAAAAATGTTATTGAGACTTTTTGGGAAATCAGAGGCCAACTTTCCACTCTTTCTGTACTGGGAATGCAGTAGCATTGAAGATTCATTTACGTTCTTTCAGATGCGATATGTCCAAATCCTAACCTGCTTTATGCATAGACCAATACACACCAAGGGTATGGTTCTCAGTCTGCCACTGTTTCTAGAAATCCTCTATTTTTTCTTTAACCCTGTGAAAATATTCCAAACGATGTAAATGCTTTTATAGAACATAACTGGGACTAAGAACTTTAGAACTTAAGGACATCTATCAAAAGATTAACAATAAAACTAATATTACGTTATTGCATTATTTGAAGTAGGAGAGAAGAGAAAATGTAAATAATATTGTGGGTAGTATGTAGACATGTCAAAATTGTGAAATAGTATTCAAATTCGCTAACATTGGTCTTTAGTACTGAAGATGGGCAAAGAAACATTTCAGATTGAGGAAAATACTCAGAAAACATCAGAATGTCCAATGTGTTTGCCTTTTTATACTTATGGTTATAAAATCATCACATACACACAAAATCTTTTTATCTACCTATAAATTATATATGTTTTATCCCCATTACAGTGAAAGCTTTAGATTACAGAGACCATGTGAACTGCCTGAGGCTTCATGGTTAACATTAGGCGGTGAGCTCACACTAGCACATGACTCTGTATTCCCAACAATGAGGAAAGGAAAGCCAAATATTACTTGGTTAATTTCTCCAGAAATTAGCTTTAAATAATCAAAGATCTAGGTCTGATGTTGCTCTGACCTCCACTCCCCATCTCCCCTCCACCCCACGGAAACCCAGGGGGCAGGATGAAGCATGAAGCCAATCTGGATATTATTATTATTATTAGATGATGATGATGTTAGGTTTATGGTACTTCTCAAGTCAGGGGAAAGAGCCACAGGTTCCTTCGGAAAGCAGGTTTTGTCTGAATTCTTTTTCTTGGGTTGCCTCATGGAACTGAAATACCCAACTTAATTGGATGGGTGACAACTTTAAACTCCACCTACATTCAAATCCTCGAGGCACCGCCCGGCACTGGGCTCTGGGAGGACACGGGCTGAGCTCACACCACCGGACGTGCTCACACGCTTTCCCAGCTGTGTTCACAGGGCAGGAACATGAGAAATCATCCCACAGGGAATAGCACACACCTCCGTTGTGACAGGGGTTGGACTGAGAGGAAAAGAAAGCAAAGCTGTAAAAAGCACTGGCAACTAACCACAGAAACAGTAAAGGCATGATCCCATATCTGTTCTTTTTAAATGCTTATTTTCTACATATTTACACTTTGAAATTTTTATATCCATTGGTTGACAAATGGAAAAAAACTTATTGCTACCATTGCCAACTCTTTTCTAAAAGAGAAATGGGGAGAGAAAGAAACAGAAAGATGAAATGAGAAAGAGAAAATAGATAAAGACCGTTCTCTACAATACAAGGAGAATTTTAAAAGGTGTTATAACATTCTCTGGAATTTCTAAGTTACAAGGCACTTTCAGTCACACCAATTACCTCTTGAGGTAGAGGTTATTACCCCTGTTTTTACTAATGAAGAAGCAGAGGGCCCTCCTGTTACCCAAGATCCTAATAAATAGGCCAATGGTGAAGCCTGGTACCTAGATCCTCTGGATCCAAAGACAGTGACCTCTTCAGGTGCCGGCCTCTCACTCAGAAACATACTATTATTATCTGAGTTCTTAAAAGGTTTCTCACAAAATATCCAAAATGAAAGTATTTAAAAGGGAATTTCTGAGAGCTGAGATGGTATTGATCTCAGTCCCACTGTTAAGATGTAATTTAGTTGAGTTACATAACCTTTCTAAACTTCAGTTTCCTTATCTGTCATTGACATAAATGAGTAATAACAATGCTGGTTGTACACAGCAGTCCTTCAGCAGAATTAAATGGATTTTTCTATGTAAAGCAGTGCCTGGCACATTGGCAGTACTCCTCTAGTCATATGAACAGGATTCATTTTTGTACATTTAGAAGCAAGCCCAGTGCATGGCGGTAGTCAGAGCTCAATAATTGTTCAAAAGATATAAATGTGTTTCCTTTGAAAGGTCATGCAGAGCTGGCAGATTCACATATTAAATAGCTTTTGGAAGAGCATATAAAATACATAAAGTAAAACATAGGCTCAGAGAAAATATATTTTGGAGAATTTCAAGTCCAACTACCAGAAGAAAGTTACCATTCAGGGTTTCTTGTTGTTGTTGACTTTATAGTCAAAACAGTGATAGCTGGGCATTTAAAATATATGATATGATGATCTTTTCCAAAATGAGTTAATTCAGTTAGATCTCTGGGATGCCATTAAGAGTTTGGGAATTAAAATACTATTATTCTTGAGCAATTTGTTGTTGAGGCAGTAGAAGCCTGTGGCTGGAGATGCCTTGGATGGCTAAATAGACCATGATGCCACCAAGGTCAAAGCCATATTTATAATGGCTCCATATAAATCCCCCAGTCTTGCTGGAACAATATTGATGAAGTGTTATTCTGGCTGGTGGGTCAGTAACATTATCTTCACATACAAAGAATCGTTATAATAAATTATTTAATGAAACAACAGGTGAACATACAATATAGACATAGTTGGTGTGAAAATCCTACCTTGCACATGTTGTCTCCAGGACAGCCTTGGGTCACATTGACAAGAACTGGATTGTGGGATGCATTGTTTGTTGAACTGGGGAAGAACTCCAGATTCTGGTTGTTTAATCTTATATCTTGGATACAGCCTTTAAAGAAGCCACCATTAGCTTCAGTCTCTGGTCCGTCAGGCAAGCCACCAATGTAGATGACATCTCCTTTTTGGATTTTCCATGTAGGGGCAAAAATAAATCCTAGGTTTTGTGAAGACTGATATAGTTCAATTTTATTTGGCTTGATTTTCAAAGATATCAAGTGGACATTTCCATCACTAAGAACAAACTTTACTATTAACTTGGAAGAATCTGGATGCAGCATTGCTAGTCTGCCATGCTCTAGCCAAACGCGGATGTATTGATAAGTCCTGTTTTCCAAAGCTAGGAGTAAGCCTGATGGTCGATGTGTTCGAACAAACATAGAAATGGTGAAGTTCTCTCCATAACTCTTGTCTAGATTAAAAGCAGCATATCCAGTGGAGTCATCCTGGCCAAATCTGCCTGCCACATGCTCTTCAGTGACAAAATAGAGGAGGAGAAACAAAGAAGAAACATTTTAAGACTCAAGTAAGAAGGGCCAGAAGATGAAAACACACACACACAAACACAACCCTATACATATTTTTTTAAAGACTAGAACAGGCTTATTCAATAGAATGACAATTTGGCCTCATTTCTCAAAACTTCTGAGTTTACTGAAATTTACTTGGTTTACTGAGTTTTCTGATAATAACTACATTTTGGTTTATAGTTTGTAGTTGAGGCCCACTTCTCACAAAACGTAAAAAGGAAAGATCTCTGTGCTGATAAAGTTAAGATTTACCTCTCCTTCACTGCCCTAAAATGCTGGGGTTTAATGATGGAATATCAGATATTTTGTCCTCCAACGTACTGGAAGAAATCTGAGGAATAAGATCTTTTCCTGTAATATCTCAAAGCACTGTTCAGGCATCTGCCATCTTTGCTATTTGAGGACATGGGGAAACAAATGTCATTAAATCTAATCATTCTTACTAAAGTACAGGGATCAAGAATTAGATTCACAAATCCCCTTTGGGCATGATACTCCAAATAAAATAAAAGGCAAGGGAGTTGAACAAAGAAAGAGAAATCTTCCTTCTGTAGTCCTGGTTGGGAGAGGCATGGGAGACAGACAAGTAGCAGGGGCGGGGCAAAGCTGGGCACTGAACTCACCCAGCCTTTCTTTAAAGAAGTTAGTCATGCACTAATATGGCGAAATTATCCATGTACATCAACTCAAGAAAACTCTTGAGATGTATACAAATGAACCCTTACTCTCCAAAATACTGATGATATTGTAGGAACTAAAGTTCCTGTCTTTTTTTTTTTTTTTTTGAGGTGGGGGTTGTTGGGTAGAGGGAGAGGGAGAGGAGAGAATCTTACTGACACAAGCTCCACACCCAGTGCGGAGCCTGATGTAGGGCTCGCTCACGATCCCAAGATCATGAGCCCAAGATTATGAACTAAAATCAAGAGTTGGGGGACACCTGGGTGGCTCAGTTGGTTAAGCGGCTGCCTTCGGCTCAGGTCATGATCCCAGCATCCTGGGATCGAGTCCCACATCGGGCTCCTTGCTCGGCAGGGAGCCTGCTTCTCCCTCTGCCTCTGCCTGCCACTCTGACTGCCTGTGCTCACTCGCTTTCTCTCTCTCTCTGACAAATAAATAAATTTAAAAAAAATAATAAAAATAAAAAATAAAAAATAAATCAAGAGTTGGATGCTTAACTGACTGAGCCACCCAGGTGCCCCTAAATTTCCCGTCATCTTAAGGCTTATATTCTAGTTGGTGGACACAGACCAGACACATTTAAAGAAACAAACTATATAGTATGTCAGGAGGTGGTAAGTCTTTAGGTATACAATAAATCAGGTAGGGAAAGGGAATGACGGCTGGGATAGAACTAGAGTTGCAATGTTTTAATACAGTAGTGAGAGAAATATTCTCTGATATCTCTTTGATAACATTTGAACAAGAACTAAAAGAATGTAGAGATACTGTTCCAGAAACTCAAGGGAGAAGGAATGATGGCTTGGATCAATGGTAATGGAGAAGGTAATGAGAAATAGTCAGATTTTGGAAATATTTTGAAGGTAGAACCTACATGATTTTCTAGGGCAAGTTCAGCAGTTCAATGCCAAGGTGGGTTTTTTGTTTGTTTGTTTGTTTGTTTGGGTTTTTGTTGTTATTGTTGTTTGTTTTGTTTTGTTTCCTAAACAGCTAGAAGCATTGAATTTCCATTTGCAAATACTGAAAAGAAAACAAGAGGCACAGATCTGGGGGGAAAGTGAGAGTCCATATTAAATTTGAGGTGCCCTTTTAGGTATCTAGGTGGAAATGTCTAGTAAACAGTTAGCTATAGAGGTACAGAGGAGACATTCTGGGGATGTCTCCTTCTAGCTAGAATAATTTTGGATTTGTCAGTGTAATTATTGCTATTTAAAGCCACAAGACTGGATGAGATCACCAAGAGAGTGAGTACATACAGAGGAAAGAACGGGTCCAAGAACTGAGTCCTTAAGCACCAGACATTTGGATTTGGAGGTAAAGGAGATGACAAAAGAGCAGCCAGGAGAGGAGAACCAAGGGAGAGTGAAGTCCCACATGCCTAGAGAGGAAAGAGTTGTCAGGAAGAGAGAGTGGTTAACTGTGTCTACTGTTGCAGCAACAGGTATCATGTCAAGAGAGGGGCAGTAAATGAAAATGGACCATTGCACTCTGCACCCAGAAATCACTGATGAACGTGATAAGAGAGGTCTTGAAGAGATGGCTACCTTCAAGTTTTTACATCCCATTGCTAACCAGAAACAAGACAGATTTTACCGTATTTCATTGTGTTTCAATATCGCCATGGTCCAGCTGAAGTTTGGGCAAAAGATAAGACATATTTTAGTGTAGCTGAACTACAGTTAAAACTTGCTTTGGCAATCATCTGTGTTTGAAGGCCTCCTGCATAAAAGGCTACATATGCATAACTCTGACTTGATTTTCTATAGGAATACTGCATTTTGAATCTGCGTTTGGAGACCACCTGCTCTGGGCAACTACAGGTAGCTATCAAAGTGTACCATTAAATAAAATAACCCATTTGAAGAGGTTAACGTCTCTGAATACACTGCAGCACTTTCATATGAGATAAAATGTTTAATAGGAAAATGTGGCTCTTGAAACTCCCGAGGTTTGAGAATATGCACGAAATCATTCAACCTCATGGGTGACGGGGACCCCGCTGGTCATCCTAGAATGCCTGCAGATCACTTTGTGGATCCAAATTAAAAGACAGAACACAAAGCTGTTTTAGGGAGGTCTTTTGTTTGTTTATTTTTTTTCTTAGACGCTCGTGTCTCCAGCAATCCCATTCTTCTTCCGAAATCACAAGCAAGTAGTCAGAGAATGTGATTTACTACATGATTTTTGGAAACACCTGAAGCCATGTATGACTTGTCTGTGAACATGGGAGGAGTGATTCTCAACTGGGTTGCTGATATGGCGTGAAGAGGGATGGCAAATGCAGATGAAAAACAGCTTCAAGTTCTGACTGGTAGAATACAACGAAGTCAAATTTACTAGAGTAATTAAAAGCCTCTTGCTTCCAAAGATACCTCATTTAGGGTGGAAGAAACAGGATTTTGTGGCACCATAAGTAAGAATGATTCAAAGTGAGCCAAGCGTAGACTGTGGTTGCCAAAAGGTCAATGTAATATTAGGCTGAAAACAGAAGAACATTATCTAGAAAGAGAGGTTGTAGTCCTGTGTCGCTCTGCATCATCGGGCATATCTAGGAACCAGATAAGCAAATTTATTTCAAAGCAAGCAACAAACGGGCAGCTGATGAAGTGTGTGAAAGCTCTGTCATTTGGAAAACATTAGAAGAAATCGGATATGTTTAGCATGATAGAAGTGATGGCTTGGATGGTACGAGATACTTCAAATATTGAAGTGCTCCCAAGAAGAAGAAATGGAAGACTTATATTAGTATGATTTCAAGCGTCACAATGCTGCCAATGAAGGAAAGCTCTAAGCAATCATATTTTATTTTGGTATAAGAAACAGCCTTGGGGCAGTTTCTGGAAAGATAGAATAAATGAGTTCTTCATTCCTAAAAGTATGTAAGCAGAATTTTGGTCATTACCCCCAGCAGGCAGAATCGATGTATGACTGAAGATAAAACACATGTAAATTGCTTCTACAAATAAAAAGTATTCTCTAGACGGCAAGAGGTTTTCATTCTGAATGGCATCCTGGCAGCCCCACGGTCTTATACACAGCCAATACAAGAAGATATGCTGAGACAGCTCTGGGAACTAAGCTTTGAGAAACACTTTCCCCTTATTGAGACATTGGATTATTTCTTAAAGATCGATGCAAAAATATCGGAAATTTCCATGTTATTCATGTTTAGTCAACCAACTAAATCCTCCATTGATCCTGCTTGTTCATTTCAATGGGTTGGGAAATACTGAGCCAAGATCATTAACTGAATGAAGTTTGCCTTGGTAACAGTTAGTACCTCTTCTCTCTATTGGGAGTACATGTGCAATGATGGAAAGGCTCCGTGTTCTCACGACAGCCCGTAAGCGTCTTTGTAATGAGAATAAACTCCCCAGCAAACATAATAAATAACACCAATACAGAATATTTTAGTTTTACGACTGAGGCCATGTGAAAAATATAATGTTTCTTAAACTTATACTGAGAATTTTTGGAAAGAGAAGATTTTTACAGAACTCCCTCCCTATATAGGTCACTTTTGAAGCCAAGTATTTCCACGAGGGCTAAACAGTTTCAAATGGGGGGGTGTTAGGGGGATAAAGCAACTGGGGGAGGTAGGGCACGTAACAAATTCAAGAACATTGTTTAAAAACATCATAATTTTCCAAGTTGGAAAAAATAAACTAAAGAAAACCAGAACCCACTGGACTGGCATCCCTTGAAACTATTTACAGGACAGTTAGCATTACCATGGTGAGTATTAACCTTACGGGTCGCTGCATTTGGAAGCCAGTCAAAACAAGTCAGCATCTGTTTGTTATTTTGTATATGTAGTAAAAATATTGCCTTTGGGTCAATTAAATTTTTCTTCAAAAAAGTGAACATTGCCTCAGCATAATTTCCCCTTTTCTCCTTTAAAAAAATCACAAACCAACTTGCCATTCTATTTAAAATATTACATAGAGCTAGTAGATGCCATACCTCATTGTCAAACAGGTCCATGATTTGTAATGAATATTGTGGTTAGCGGGGAGACCCATGAATAGTTTCTAATAACTCTTAGCCATTCATACATGGACTAGGGTATAGGCTAAGACTGGTTTTAATTTTAGTTCATATAAAGCAGAGAAGACTATTTACCAGATGTTGTCCTACTTCAAGTTGCTCTAAAATCGTAGGGTAAATTACAGCTGAACTTCAAAGCAGTCTGTTGCAATTACCTCTTAGACATTTTCAAGGCATGATGATAATAATATAAAGAAACGTATGTATTGATCACTATCAACAACAGTCTTTGGAACAATGTTGGAAGTTAAAGATTTAAAAATACATTTCAAGCTGTGATTTTCTAGGAAAATCAGATCAATTAGTTTATGGTATCTATAAAATTTCACTGTTGTTACTATCCACATTTTCTTCCTTCCTTCTGTCCTTCCTCCCTCCCTCCCTCCCTTCCTTCCTTCCTTTCCTTAGGACACCTAGGTAGAATATCTGTTTTCTCCAAAGCAGCCCTGGAAAATATACCTCTGAATAAAATCAGTGGTTTATAAAAGTTCTAAACATGAGCATGGTTTTGGAGCAAGTGGGAATTGCATAGAACAGACAGCAAGGAAGTAAATATTTCCTAAGAGTCTACTATGCACAAGACATTGTGTCAATACTTGGCATTGGCTAGTTTCATGTCTAATGGTCCTTTTTTCCAAAAGGTTATCTCTCTTTCAAATATGATTTATAGTACATTTCTGAAACACCACCAGTTGTAATAACACTTTGTAAACATATCAAGATGAAAACTCATTTAGTTGGAGCTATCGGCTTAATTTATTTTTTACTTTTTTTTTTTTTTTACTTCTCTGCATGAATGACACCTTGGTGTCTAATGAATCCACTCAAAATTAATTAATGCACAGTACTAGCCTTCTCTTTTATCTCGTTAGTTGGCAACCAGAAGCAGAAGTGCTGAGGGGTCATTATGTTTTGTAACAGGAATGGCCCAGTGGCTGTTTTTGTTACCGCGCTGTTACGAGGCACCGCCCTCCGGGGTGCCCAGCCCCCTCTCACCTCTCAGGCAGTTTGGGCCTTTGTAGGGTCTGTAGCAATCACACTGGTAATTCAGCCACAAGTTGGTGCAGCGTCCTCTGTTTTGACAAGGCTGTCTTTCACACCAATCCCTTCTCACGCAGCCTGCCTTGACATTTAAAGACGAGCCAGATGAAATGGCCTCTAGAGTAATGTGATTCGAATCAATTTTAACGTCTTGGAGACAGCCTACAAATGAAGGTGTGGGCGGTATATTATAGAGGTTAAGCAGAGCAATGACACTGCTGGCCGATTCTCCGGGTAAACCACCCAAAAAGGAGTTTTGAAAAGCACATATTGATTGATCACTTTCAAATGGAGAAGGAGCTTTCGTGATGCACTTCTCCTTACAAGAGTTGTCAAGTAAAGTAAGGGTCACAGCCTCTGCAAACATCACCTCCACTGAATGCCATTCTCCATCGCTGGTGTTGTGGGAAATGTAGAGGAGCACCTTTGACTGATTATTGACTTGGATTGATAAGTGAATGTAGCCACTTAGCAACTCCAACATTATAAACATGTCCCTGTTGCCTTGGAAAAGTAGGAGGGCCATTGGCTGAACAGTCTGGAACCTGAGGGCTATGTGACAAGCTAAGCCCTCGCCTGTAACTGGGCCACTTGTGATCCACAGGAAGCCATTGCCCTCAAAAGAAAGTGTGGTGACAAGTTCACACAATGAGCCAGTGTAGCCAGAGGGACACAGGCAGCTGAATCCATGCTGGCCATCTTGGACGTGAGGGATGCATATTCCATTATTCAGACACTGGTGATGGGTACATCCCAGGAGAATATCAGAACAGTTCCTTCCTCCATAAAATATTCCCGAGTGGTTATCAAATGGGCAGTGGCAAGTATAATGACCAGGTAAGTTCTCACAAGTACCACCATTCTGGCAAGGGTTTGAAGAGCATTCATCCAAGGCTTCTTCGCAGTGGATCCCTGTTAAACAATAAAGAATTGGTTGAAATTGCCTATGTTGAGATCAAAAATGCAAGTTTCACATGATTTCCATGTCTGATCTGTGGAAGTGGAGAGCTAGCTCAGTTTTAGGACTATAACGGAATAAAATGTGAATAGTTTTCAAGGAAGTTAAAATTGATTATATCATTCTGTGTGTGTTGAGCAGACAAGTGCAATCATGGAAGACCCACTATTCTTCCTCTGGAAACAGGCTATTTACCAAACATAGGGGTTGACTCAAACTACTATTGTCAGACATGTACGTGGCACTCAGTATCATAAAAATAACAGAGAAAAAGCAATGCTTGATAACAAATTATTTATGTGGGGAATCCATTCTCTGATACTGTTTATCCTGTCCCAGGCTGCTGATTTTACTCTTTTCCACTTGAAATTGGTGATTTTACCTCTTACCTTGTTTTTATCTCCCCATAATCCCTAAAACTAAAATTTTCCAGATATACAGATGGTCTAGATAGACAACTCTCACCATGGACAGCTTCTAAGACGAAGAAAGGCCCTGTTTACTACTGTGTACTCCTTTCCATAATTCCATAAACCATGAAATATATCCCATAACATGCTCTTATAGTTTTAACTTCACTTTCCTTTCCTCTTTTTCCTGATTCCAAGTCTCTAATTAGAAAATCATTAGAATTCATGTAATGAGGGGCGCCTGGGTGGCTCAGTGGGTTAAAGCCTCTGCCTTCGGCTCAGGTCATGATCTCAGAGTCCTGGGATCGAGTCCCACATCGGGCTCTCTGCTCAGCAGGGAGCCTGCTTCCTCCTCTCTCTCTGCCTGCCTCTCTGCCTACTTGTGATCTCTGCCTGTCAGATAAATAAATAAAATCTTTAAAAAAAAAAAGAATTCATGTAATGAAAGTAAGAAGAAGAACTAGAACACCTTTCAAGAGTGACGGTTATTGCTTTTCCAATGAAGTTCAAACAAAGGTTAACAATGATTGACATGTGTAGAGCACTGTCTGGTTTCCTGACACCTTCATCTACATAATGTGTCTGTGGCTACCACATTCTTCTGAGGTTTTCAGTGTGGGTTTTCTTAGCTTTCTTTTACAGAAGATACTGAGGCTTAGAAAGACTGAAGTCTAAACTCCAAAGCACTCCCACAATCTGGTTTCTAGGTTTTTAAAATTCAATCTAACACCATCTGTTCTTTAATTAATAACTTAGTGCATTCTCACTTATTGTTATTACTAATACGTGTTCTTACTTTCCCATTTAATTCCCCGCCTACACATATGTATTAAAAGTACATAAAACATAAAAAAATAAAACGTTAAGTAGAAAGTTTAAATTACAAAAATTTAATCAAAGGCTCTTATACTGATAGGGTTGGATCTGAATTCTAGCAAGGCTGTGAGCAGGTTACATTCACTTTTTTGTGTCCTGTTTTCTCATCTACAAAATGGGGTCAATAATAGTCCTTATATCACAGGGCTTTTAAAAGTTAGATTTAATCCCACATCTACATGATGATCATCTAACATGATCATAAGATGATCGC
The DNA here is from genome assembly GCA_004024625.1 of Mellivora capensis. NCBI lineage: Eukaryota > Metazoa > Chordata > Mammalia > Carnivora > Mustelidae > Mellivora > Mellivora capensis. The sequence continues at coordinate 73,046 of PISX010005849.1, read as the reverse complement.
AACATTGCTTGATATATAATAAATTCTCAATCAATGTTGGCTGTTATTAAGAAGTAATAACCAAAGGAAATACCCTCTAATGACCACATTCAAACAGTACTATAGTCATTGAGAGAGACTGTTTGGAAGGTGTGGGCATATGGAGTGACCCACAAATTGCATAACTTTACATAATAAGCACATTAGGCTAGAATCTCATTATATTGTACTCTTCATGAGGGAAGAGAAAGTGTCTGTTTTATTCACCAAAATATGTCTAAACCATAGCATAGTGTCTTGCCCACATTTGACACTTGGTAATTTTTGAATTGATTAATGAAGACCTTTGTAAGGTGATTAAAATATTTATAATGCTTTTAATCTGATCCAATCTAAACCCGAAGTGCTCTTCTTATGCAAATTTTCAGATAAACGTATCCATTGTTAATCTTTGCCCTCTACCGTTATGTATGCCATCTAGACTCTTCATAAGATTGTGTTATATTTTTACACTACTTGTATTGCTTTCACACAAGCTTTGTTGATCCAAAAGTATTTCAAGCTCTGTGAGAAGAGTGAACATTTATTCTCTTAGAACCTCCCACAGCACCTCTAGAGGGCTGAGCAAATATGCATTATGAAAAGCTGTATGAGCAGGAAAAATAAAACCAAATTGAACTGATTTATTTGTTTTGCTTTTTTTTTAAGATTTTATTTATTTATTTGACAGACAGATCACAAGTAAGCAGAGAGGCAGGCAGAGAGAGAGAGGAGGAAGCAGGCTCCCCGCTGAGCAGGATGCCTGATGCAGGGCTGGAGCCCAGGACCCCGAGATCATGACCAGAGACGAAGGCAGAGGCTTAACCCACTGAGCCACCCAGGTGCCCCGAACTGATATATTTGTTATGTAATCATCCTTATAAGTAAAGAAAACTGACACAGGAATTATAGGCTATATTGTAAAGGAGTGTTCTAATACAAATTTAATTTAACTAAATTTATGAAAATATAAACGTTTGTATTGGAAGATTTTTTTTTTAAGATTTCTGTATTTATTTGAGAGAGAGAGAAAGAGAGAAAGTGAGAGCATGCAAGTGGGTGGGGGAGGGGCAGACGCAGAGGGAGAGAGAGAATCCTGGAGCCGACTTCCCACTAGGCATGGAGCCCTGATATGGTGGGGCTCTATCCCAGGACCCTGAGATCGTGACCTGAACCGAAATCAAGAGTCAACTGCTTAACCAACTGAACCACCCAGGTGCCCCTGCCTTGGAAGATATTTTACTTAAATTTGATTTTCATAGGATTTTGAGACAAAAAAACTGATCAGTAATCATTAATTAGGAGGAATATAAAAAACTCATGGGTCATAATCAAAGCTAAGTACTTTATTTTTCCTCCCACTGTGACTTTACATACACTTAATTCAGGCAAAACTTTTCCTTCCCTACTCTTCTTCCATCTGAATCCCCAGAGACTCCCTTGAGGCAGACATTGCTTCTCCTTTGACCAGCTGCTCTCACCCTGTGCCTCTCCAGCCCCTTCACTCTTGGTTTACTGAGGTTTTCGTCTTCACCAACTCTCTCTGTTGGGGCTCCCTCACCCTCTGACAGACGCTTGTTGGGCAGGATCTCCTTCACACTGACTACTGATTGATATTCCTACCATGAGTTCCCCATGCGGGCCTGGGGGCTCATGTGACTTTGACCTATGGTTGGGGGGCACACTGACTTCCCTGCACAACTGAGCAGTCTTTCTCTCTCTCTCTCTTTTTCCTGTTGCCTTAGGTTAGATTGTAGATTCCTCCGGTAGCTAGAGAATCTGGTCTAAGTTGCCTATGCCACCCAGCCCCTCCTCAAATTTAGGTGAGACTGGATTCTTCTTAAAGCAAATTGTTCTGCTAGGGGTCAGAATCTAGCTACCAAACCCTAAAACTGGGTGGTGGGGTACAACTCAAAGCACAGCAGCAAAATTCTCCCCAAAACTCTCGCTACAGACCATTGCTTCAAATTGCCTCTTAAGGACTTTCATATATACTTAAAATGCATAAACATTTCGAAGCCTAAAGCCTAGTATTTATTTTGACATTCTGCATTACAGTTTTGTTGTTGTTTGTTTGTTTGTTTGTTTTTTTGCTTTGGTACCTCACAGTGACCCTATCCTGACCTCTTAGTTGAAACTTCAGTGTATTGGTTTTTCAAATTTACAAAATATCTTCTCTGTGCCCTACCCTCACAGAGGATTGCAAAGTAGAAGAGACAGACCTGGCCTCAATATACTTACCCTGATAATATTATATTATAATTACATTAGAATAACATAGCACATATTTATGAAAATACAGTGTAAAGAGTAGGTTCCCAATGAATGTGTGGCTAATATGTGAGGTTCAGACTCAGGGGAATTCAGAGAAGATTTGCAGATTTGTCTCCAGACAGAGATAACTCTTCAGCCTGGCCTGGGTGAGGAAGGCTGGAAGGAGATAGGATTTAGTACAGGTTTTCAAGGATGGATCTATTTGACAAAAAAGTATGCGGAAATAACTGACTAAACAACAAACAGATCAATGGAAAAGATTGATAAGTGTCATAAGACACTTAGAGGTGATGGTGAATTTATCAATCTTGTTAGCATAGAGGATTTACGTAGGAAAAATCAAGTGAGAAAGATTAAATACAGCCAGCTTGGAGAAGGCCTGGGGATATACAGTTTTTATTGTTTTGCTTTATTTATTCATGTGTTTGTTTATTTACTTTCTGAATGCAGGGGAGAAAAATGGGTAATTGTTGAATGGAGAACAAACACAGTTTCTCAAAAAGATTAGTGACACAGAGACTTGTCATAATAAAATGAGAAGAAAGCAGACACAATTAGACATAGAGACAGCTACTAAAATTGTTCACACCTAAGACTATTAGGGTCTGCTACAAGACATTTAAGTCCTGGGGCACCTGGGTGGCTCAGTGGGATAAGCCTCTGCCTTCAGCTTAGGTCATGATCTCAGGGTCCTGGGATGGAGAGCAGCATTGGGCTCTCTGCTCAGAGGGGAGCCTGCTTCCCCCACAACCTCTGCCTACTTGTGATCTCTCTCTCTCTCTCTGTCAAATAAATAAATAAAATCTAAAAAAAAAAAGACATTTAAGTCCTTTAGATTTCTGGTATTACTCTTTCATTCATCCTTGGTCAGCAAGTAGGGGCAAATGGTAATCCTTTCTTCTCTGTTGCTTATTATATTTTTTCTTATGATTCTTAAAGTTAATACATTTTATTTTATTTCACAAAATAACTACCAATAACTTATGTTTTTCCTTTAAGTATAAGCAGAGAAGCTAGTTTTAGATTTTACCATCATGGACAAAAATTTTTTAAAAAAATTTAAAAAAGAGAAGAGAAAGCCTGTAATAAGTTTAAAGCATATAAACAGAATTAGATATTAAAAGTAGAACAAAGCACAGTTATTTGTATTTTTGCCCTATTTAAAACCAGTTCTATTAACATCTCCAATATAAAATAAGGTCAGACATATTTAATGGATGAACCCAGCAAACTAAAAGTGGGAAACAAGATTGTAACTTCTTTTATTGGCTATTCTATTGGCTGGCAAAGAATAAGATCTGCTGTCAAAATAAAGGGATTAGGGATTACCTGTGTCATTCAGTCTTCTTAATGGGGCTTTAGTTGACAATGAATTGGTTATTTATGTCCATGTACTTAGAGTATGAAGTGGATTGCTTGAAGCTTACTGTTGTTTTTTTTTATGTGAACCAGTTTATTTAATTAACTAAAAACTGTCACTTTATTTTATTTTTCTAAAGTTCTTTTAGTTTGGTATCTGGTTCCATTATAAGACTATTTCAAAAATAATCATAATAGGGAAAATTTTTACTATCTGATATATCCCATATTTTCATCAGAATATATAATGTTAATGGATCAAAAAGATATAGACTTTGTTTAATACAAATTATCATTGACTATTAAAACAACTTTTAGTTCCATTCTCACTTTGCTGAAAGTCATAGTTAATAAAATATCTAATAAAAATTATTTCTACAAAAACTTGCATACAAATGAGTTTCATCTTTCTCTATTTTAATTGATTGGATATTTTTATTTTAACAAATAGAAATCCAAGAAAAAATGGAATATAAAGACCAAGAGTTCAGTGCATAAGTATTTCCTTTACTCATTGCTTTGAGTGAATTTATTTCACTCAAAAGTTCAAATCTTCACTTGATAGTAATATTTATCATATCATTAACATAAATTGTTAAATAAACATCTTAAAAACTCTAACAGTGGTATCAGTTAGCTTATATAAGTAATAAAAAAAAGAGTTACCTATGAGCATTGTCATTAAAATGTGAAAACCTTGTGTCTTGGATCCAAACATCTTTCTGTAGAAAGAGAGATCCATCCAAACACCTACTGGATTGACAAAGCCAGTTCCTGATGATTTCATATCATTTCCAAAAGTAGGGCCTTGTTTTTCAACGTCGCCCTCTTTCTCTCAGGTAAAGTGTGTGGACTTAGTCCTGCCTCTTTCCCCTCCCAGACTGGGTCAGTGGGGCTTAGCATAAGACCGTGCTGCTTACCAAGCAGACTTGTTATATTTTTAGGTACTCTTTCTACTTAACACATGGTACCTTGCTTTTTCAAGTCAGACTAGTGAATGTTACTATGCTCCTACACTAAACATGGACACTATTATCCTAGAAAAATGAGTTTTGGGGAGTCAAATAAGATTGGTATTATCTGGTAACTTTTAACAGAAATTTAGAGCTTGGTTTCATTTTTCTTCACAACGATGGGAATGCTAGCAGGCTTTTTGGTTTTAATTTTTTTCTGTTTTGCTTTTGAATGAGTAGTTAAGAAATTCTGGGCAATTTCAAATCTACTGAATATCTATGCAAGGAATGAAAACGAGAAATTAAGAAAACAGCAGGAGACTTTCCTGGGTCTAATCTTCATTAGACTTCATTAGACTTTATTGGACTTCTCTGAGATTGTGCCAAGAGTTAATTGTGTGGTGCTCCCAGACTTAAACTCCATTTTCTATGAAAGAATAACTATTTTCTATTATTCTTAAATATAATTTTATTTTATATATTATTTTATTTATTGATTTTGATTTTTAAATAATTTTTATAAAGCAGGATACTCTGAATAGGTAAGGTGTTTGGGACATACTTAGAGAAAATTGGTGATTGACTTTCTTTCTTTTCTTTTTTTTTCTTTCTTTCTTTCTTTTTTTTTTTTTTTTTTTGCATTTTCTGAGAGGGGGACCTGAAGACCTACAGAGGATTCACCTGGACAGTATAGACTAGAAGATCACTGAGTCCCACAGACTACCACAGTGCCTGAAATTCTAACCATTAGAGAGCAATTTCTTCAGGCTGAGACCTTATCTCTTGGAAGCCTTAGTAAAGATGAAAGTAAGACTTGAGAGGGGCGGTAACTATATCATGAGGCCGTTGTTAGGGCTTTACCCTGGACTAGTATCTGATCTTCAAAATCTGCCATGGAACTGATGTCAGATAAGTTGTGAAGGAAACCAGGAGATCAGTCAGAAAATATATAAAGCAAAAGACATTATAATAGTGTATTTTTTTAATTCATTTGTTACTCATTCATCCTTCTAACAGATGCTGGAGCTAGAGATTTGATGATGAGTGAAACTTGACACAGTCCTGCTTCATGGGGCATAGAATTTAGTCAAATATACAGTCATAGGGTATGTTGGGCAGACAGGGACCCCGGAGACTGAAGGAAGAAGTTAATCCACTGGGGCTAGCTGGTGAAGGTGGGGTGGGGGAGGGGAGGCAACATATTCAGAGTTCTATTAATGGATCATCTTGGAAAGAGTTTCTAGTAGTCCTCAGGGATCCAGAATGAAGTAGAATAAACATTGACTAAAGATCAAACGAAAATGTGTTTTAAATCCCAGCCTTAATACTTATGAGGCTATGAGACCTTGGGCAAATAGATAATTTCTTTACATTGAAGTTTCTTCATCTATGAAGTGGACACAGTAAAGTGCATTAAACAGTTATTTTTGTGTATACAAAATGAGAATTGTAAATGCTTGGAGCATAGTAGTCATTCAAAATCATTTCAACAGGTTTTTTTGTTTTTTGCTTTGGGAGGGAGTGAATGTCAATACAAATTACTTGGATAAAAATATAAAAAGCATGCTTACCAAATTTGTAGGCAACATGAACTTGTTAAAGATCATGAATACTCAAAACAAAAATAATGATTACCTACCCAGCAGTTTTTTCCCTAACACAACCTCCCCACCAAAAAGGATGCAAGTGACAAATACAGTTTTTCATCTCCTGCTCTACAAGCTGGGTCATAGGCAAATGATTCAATCCTGGTCAGTACGACCCAAGAGGAGTTCTGCTAGGGGAAATCATTCCTAATATAAAAAAGATATGCACCTGGGGGCGCCTGGGTGGCTCAGTGGGTTAAAGCCTCTGCCTTTGACTCACGTCATGATCTCAGGGTCCTGGGATCAAGCCCCACATAGGGTTCTCTACTCAGCGGGGGGCCTGTTTCCTCCTCTCTCTCTCTCTGCCTGCCTCTCTGCCTACTTGTGATCTCTGTCAAATAAATAAATAAAATATTTTTTAAAAAGATATGCACCTTTAGCTTGCACAGATGTATTCCTGAAACTGCATTAGCCATGTTACAGCCCTAGAGGGACAAATCTAAAAAACATGCAAGATACTGAGAATGGGATCCTTGTTAAGTCAGATTTCATTGTGACCCCAAAGCATCCTAACCAATGATTTTACAATTACTAGGATCAAGAAAGGTCTTTATAGGCTTAAATTATGCACTCTAAAAGGAACTCTATCAAAGAAAAAAAATGTAAATTTGTACATTTTTCCTTAAATTTTATTAAATTTTAAACAAACTTAGAGTGCATAAAAACTGGGTAGGGCATGAGGGCATGAATTAGAAAAAATGGCAGGATGTACACCCTGGAAATGTACACTACAGTTGGAAACAGATATATACCCAGCACCATGGATAGAGGTAAATAACATGATGCCAAATGAAAAAAAACGAAGAAAGAAAATGGGAATTTTAACACAATACAAACATATTAACAAAACAAGAATTTATATGAATACATGCAGACTGAAGTATATATAGCCAATATATTACTGAGATTTCCAAAAGGAGAGGAGAAAAATATGAATGGGGGATAAAGGAAATCAATAGAATAGAATAGAATAGAATAGAAATAAGACAAGTAAGCCAAGATTCTCATGTAAACTAAACAAGACAGTTTTCTGTAAACTGTGATGGCTTAACTCTTTTCACTTGAGATTAAACAACCACAAAATGTGATGGAGAAGACATAGTTTATCAGTTAAAGGTGGAGCAGTTCCAATTGATAATAAATTTAATAATAATCAATGATAATCAGCATTGACATTATGAGATGTAGTTTATGGTTTACTTTCATATATATTATCCCAATTTATCTTGGAAGTATGGGGCCATGGTGATATAGCTTCCAAAATTTTATATGGCTCTGAGGCTGTCACCGTGAATGACAGTTTCTAGGATCAAGGAAATGCTAATCCCTCTGTAAGTCTGGTTTTGATCTCAAAATATTCATATTAAGTTTTGAGTCCTTCAAGAGGACAAGAGGCACACTCCAATAAGGAAATCTAGTAGAATAGTAAGTTTACTTGAAATCATGTCATTAGAGAAATTCTTGAAGAAAACGAAGATGTTTAACCTGGAGAAAAGCAAATACCAGGCCCTTCATGGAGCTGAAATCCCATCCCATGACATTTTATGTTTTATTTGTTCCCACTGGGGAAAACAGTCATCAATGGTAAGACACCATAGAATGGTACATTTATGCTCACTTTGCAGAATCTTCTAGTAGTTGATGCTGATCAAGCATTGAATCAGCTGTCCTAGGAGATAAGGGTTTCCTGACATTGAAGATGTGCAAAATCGGAAAGGATGTTTTAGACGAAATTTAGGAAAGGGTGGGGTGTGGAGTTCAATTGCATCTGAAGACTCTTCCAGTCTTGAGAGTCAATCCTCATTTCTAAGTAAAGAGTATGCTACATGCATCAGTTCTAAGTAGGTAATATAAGTAGGGAATTTCTAGGTGGAGAATATGCTGAATATAGTAAGCTCTACCATCTTCATAACTTTGTCACAGTTTTAAAAATCTATAAAAAGGGGAAAGCAATACTTTATTGCTTTTATAGGACTGCTATAAGTTAAATGAGATGACGGCTCAAAGCATGTAGTTCCAGGTCACTTTGGTGCTTCTGGAACACCTCTTGTCCTGCCATAATTCCCTACCTCCATTTTTTAAAAATAAAGATTTTATTGTTCATTTGTCAGAGAAACAGAGAGCACAAGTGGAGGAAGCAGCAGGCAGAGGGAGAAGCCGACTCCTTGCTGAGCAGAGAGCCCGATTTGGGATTCCGGGATCATAACCTGAGCCCAAGACAGAAGCTTAACCGACTGAGCCGCCCAGGTGACCCTCCTACCTCTATTTTTAATTGCTGAAGAGTACAGTTAGGTTTCATGACATCCCTAAAGGTTCTCTGTGTTGATTATGGTTAAATTTCATTTTTCCAATGGTCGCTCTAAGTGACCTCAAGAATCCAGAACATAATCAAGAATCAAGATAAATTTAGGATTTATCTTAAAATCTTCTATGTTTAAAAATAGAGATTGCAGGGGCGCCTGGGTGGCTCAGTGGGTTAAAGCCTCTGCCTTCAGCTCATGTCATGATTCCAGGGTCCTGGGGTTGAGACCCGCATTGGGCTCTCTGCTCAGTGGGGAGCCTGCTTCCCTTCCTCTCTCTCTGTCTGCCTCTCTGCCTACTTGTGATCCCTGTCTGTCAAATAAATAAATAAAATCTTTGAAAAAAAAATAGAGATTGCAAAGTTTATTCACTACTTCCTCAGACCCTCATTCATCATTTGTTATTTTAGACACAACTAAAATAAGCTTGATTATCAGTATCAGAGCTTGCAGTGAAACAGAATCAGCAAAAGAAAGGGATGGGGTGGGAAGGGATACCAGGGGAATTTTCAGCAACAGGAAATGAGAGTTGAGAGTTGGACCATGAATGTAGGTGGATGGAACTAAGACTCACTGAGTCCCAAATCTGTGCCGGGCACTGTGTTAAGGACTTCATTTAAATGCTTCAATAAATGAATAAATACATAAATGTTGCCACCCTCATTTCACAGAATATGAAACTGAGTCAAGTTGTGAGTGGTGCCCCAGGGCCTCTAACTCCTGAGATGAGCCTTTGGTTTTTCCCTCTCCAATGTGCTGCCTCCAAGGAAAACAATATAGTGAGACACCATAAAATAATATTAAACAGCAGTTTGGAGACACTGAAAATAGGAGGAAATTGTTATGTATCTCAAGGCCTAAGATGATGACAAGAGTTAATAAAGGAAGTCATCAATTAAATAAAAATTGCATGCAATTTTTTTTTATTCAGAAATGCAAGAAAACTGACAACATAGCTCTGAAGTATTTTAAAGCAAAATGAGGAAAAGAAAACAGAGTGTCCCAAGAAAATTATAAAAATGTGTTATGCAAAACCTTTTTTATGTGGGCCATGCCCAAGATGAATGATATCAGAAAAATGTTGTATGGTTGGTGATTTAGTTTGTTTATTCAGATTGTGTATGTGTGCAACATACACAAAGCAAAGGATTGTTTTTTCAGTATCCATTCCTATGTTCTATTTTGTTATTACACTATTTTAAAGTTATGATTCGAGACCCATACACATGCACACACACACACACACACACTCTCTCTCTCTCTCTCTCTCTAGACCTGACATTTGTTCAAAACCATACAGTGGCTTAGATAAAAAAAAAAAATTCGGAGCCCAGAGGAAGATTTGATTCAGTCTATTGTGTGAAAAGTATTCTGAGATCTTCAAACGAAAGACAAAATAGCTGCCACAAAGCTTTGCATTTCAGTTCTACGTTTTACTTGATTTTGCACTTCAAAAGTCACACTTTGAAGCTCAGTGGATATAGGTAAGTGATTTTTAGTTTTTTGGGTTTTTTTTCTTTTTTCTTTCTTTTCTTTTTCTTTCTTTCTTTCTTTCTTTTTTTTTTTTTTTACGGACTAACAAGTAGAAAATACAGCATAGCACAGGCTCACTCTTGTTGTCTTTACTTTGAAAAGTAATTTCAGAGAAACTCAATCCAGTTCAACCAGAGCTATCCTAATTGGCTTTGATCAGTAAATCATCAGAAAGGGCCCTGCTCTTGCTTGGTCCTTTTTCCCTCCTCTTGTCAAAAGTAAATGATTAAACACTGCAGTTACGGGGAATTACAAAAACCTGCTTTGTATTGGGTTGGATGTGTTGCTAGTCCCTGTAATGTTTGCTTTCTCTCTGCCACGGTAAGAATTGGCTTTACATTCTTTAGGAGGGCTGACTGTCATTTCTCACAAATTTATTAATATTTTTGCTCTGCACAGCCACAAAAATAATGTCAAAGGCCAAGTAAATTGCTGACCTGGTAAGGCCTGACGTTCAAGGCTCCCGACAATCTGGCTTCCATTTATTCCCTTTCTGTGCCCCCCCCCCTTTAGTTTCCCCACTATTCACTACATAAAGAGTCTGTATTAAAACATTTTTAGGAGAGTAAAAATTAAAGTACTTCCAAAGCTCTCTCCCACTCTTGAGTTATTAAAAAACCCAACTTTCTTTCAGGGTTCAGCTTGGTGGGCCCTTACCCCTGCGGCTTGCCTTCCCTCCTGTCAGGCACGCACTGTCCTCAAACATCTGAGGCTTGTCTATCTGGAACTCAGCATAGATTACATTGTACTGTGATTTACTGTTTCATGTTTGTGATCTGCTTTTCTCTAACTGTATTATAGGGTTTATAAGTGTGAATGCCTCTTTCTAGCTTTACTTTCTAGTGTACTTATCATTGAATACAAGACTGTATGCAGTGAGCTGCCCTCTGTGTGTGCTTGATGAAGGGTGGGCAATCCTGTCATAAGTTTCCAAAATTCAAGCAAATTTGCAACCAGCCTCCTCCTGCATAGAAGCAGTTTAATGCATCAGAAGATAGCTCGAGCTTTTATATAAGCGTTTTGGACCTGACATTCATAGATGTCTAAATCATCCACGAATGGACATTACAGGTCTATTGATCCCTTGAAAACATACAAAATATTGTGATTTGTTGTTACTGTATTTTGTGCTTTCTCTGGGTAGAGAATTTATCGGAGTGACTCTCTAATAGTTTTAGAAATGCTTAGTGGAGGTATGTGTTCCAAAGTGTGCATTCCTAAGATGCAGCTCTAGAAACTCTGATTCTATAAACCCGAATTAGGCCCAGATTATTTGCATTTTTACAGGCATCCCAGGTAATTCTGATAATGGTCCTCAGACATGGTCTAAAATTTCAACAAGATTTCAAAGGGATATTTTATCCCAAAAAAGCTCATGAAACTCTGTTTGAGGAAAGAAAACTCTTATACAGATTCAGAGTATATCTACCCGTTAAAACGTATTGATTTGGGGAACCTGGTTTTGAAGTGACACTTTATTTTTAATTTTTACTTATTGAGTCGACATCTTAAACCATCCCTAACCACGGCAGTGGCTTTCAGAACAAAAAAATAAGTTGATAGAGGTTTCTTGTTAAAAGTCTGGAACTACTTCACCAAAATATTTCTTTAAAATTACTATGTAGTCAAAACTTGAAGTCTCAACGTACCGTGGATCATACCATATGCTGCCTATTAACTGATTAAATCTCCTTATGTCCCTCATAAGATAAACACAACATATTAAATATGCACCAGGGCATTTCCTCCCACATTTTTGTATTTTTCCTCTAATCATTTTTCCATTTCACCCTTAGTACATTCTTAAGATTAAAAAAAAATTGGCATAATGTAGCTATTTGTACAAACTGACATAATTTCTTAACTGTTTTCCAAATATTAATGACTAGACTATTTAATAAATATAGAAGAGGAAGGAGGTGTTTGGGGGCCAAATGTTCTAGTTAATGCTTCTACGGAATGTGTGTTCCTACTGGAGATCATTTAGTTCTTCTGAATCTTAGTTTTGTCAGTGGCAAAGGGGAAATGAACACCTTGTCCTGCTTGCCTCTACATGCTGTTGTGAGAATTGAATAGGCAAGTAATATGCAAATACTTTGGAAAATATAAAGTACTACACAACTGTAGGGTTATATATTTCTCTAAATGTTTTAAATTTGTTGTTTGGTTTTAAAAAAGTAAAAATCCCATTATATTCAAGATTAAGTAACAAAAGAATTGTTTGAAATGTTAATTTATGTTAGAAATATGTCTGTTTTATAAATATGTATTTTAAGCTATTTAATTAAAATATGCAGAACATTAAATACACGATTAGCACTGCCTGCTGTACTGTGTTCAGATCATTGTGCTAAGTATTTAAATATTATTTACTTATAAGAAATAAACACTGTTTATAGTTTCTTCCTTTCTTTTTTTTTAGAGGGGGGAGGGGCAGAGGGAGGGGTAGAGAGAGAATCTTCGGCAGGCTCCATGCCCACTGCAGAGCCTGACATGGGGCTCAATCTCACGACTCAGAGATCATGACCTGAGCGGAAATCAAGAGGCAGACTTTTAACCGACTGAACCACCCAGGCACTCCTACAGTTTATTTTACAACTTCACAGTGAGATAAGTATTATGAAGCTGAACAAATTGAAACTGAGTTTATAAATTGGCCCAAGATCATGGAATTAGCAAGGGACAGAGCCAGATTTATATTCTGATCTGGCAGTGTCCAAAGACCATCTAATTAACTATTATGTTATTTTGTTACTCAAAGTTTTCTTTATGCTTACTCTATACCTGTCATATGTGTAGCTATATTGTGGTCACAAGAAATAAGCTTGAAAAGTACAAACAACAGTGACAGCCATCAACAATAGTAGTAATGGCTTTTTAGCAGGGGCTCATTTGTCTAACATCTATTTAGAAGCTCCTGTCCATGTCCCACTAAAATACATGTGAAGACATGACAAAGATGAGGGCTAATAAAATAACTAAAAAATAAAATTAAAAGATAACTTACTATCTGAACTGAAGAAAGTGCCTAACTATAAAATCAAAGAAGAATTAAACAAAGCCAATGTAATACATAAATATAAGACAAAACAAAAAGTAGCAACGGAAGTGATAACTGAAGTTATCTCATAAACCCCGTCCCCCGAAGGTAGAGTCTGAAGACACGTTCTGTATTGAGGAGAAAAATTAGAAAAACAGGCAATGCCACTCAGCTGCTTTTTAGAGGCAGTCAGAGTACGATTTCCCTCTTCCATCCTTATATTTGTTCTTTCTACATGCCTTCAGAAATGACAACTTGCAGAGAAAATGAGGCAAAGGTAAAGACAGATAAGTATACTTTGTATAATGCATCCCACAAGTGCCATTAAAGGGCTCGCCTGAGAGGGGAAAACCCTGGCTGGAATTGGAACTTTGCCATATTCCACTGGTCTGAAGTATCTGCCTGGTAGGTAAGATAGTGAAGTACCCACTTCAGCAGTACTGTAACCGGTGAGTACTAGCCACCTAAAACTGAGCAGGGTCTACCTCCCTACTGCTGACCTGAGGTGGAAATCCGGCCATGACCCAAGGTAGTCAGTGAACTTGCACAATGTATCTCACAAATTTACTCTGTCGGCGAACACCGACAGAATAATCACCGGGTCTAGCTATGTCCTTGCTAAGGAGACAGGATTGAGGTCACGTATAAGTTAAGATGATCTGCCATCAAGGAATATAAAACCTAAATGAAACTTGCTTAAATAGTGGTTATTGGCTCATTCAAGAGGACGTCTAAGAAAAGACAATGTCATGGTTGTTTGACCTCAAGGCTCAACAAGGTGAAGAATACAGGTATCTACCAGCTCTCCACTCTGCTGGGTGAAGCCTCAACTTCATCCCAGAGCTATTCTCATAGTTATGGGATGACTGTAAATGGCCCCCATCTACATTTCCTCATTCATATCCTTTCCTTAGGTCTTCCTTAAGAACAAACAAGAACTCTTCTAGAAACTACCAGTAAATCTCTACTTACATCCTTTCCTAAAGGAATTAGTGGCAGGTAGGGAGAAGGAATAGGATTACACTTTGGAATTAAGAGTGGAAATAGCTTCCCTATGATAACTAGATGCTATAAAAAGGAGGTTATATTAAGAAAATTAACACTCTTTTAGGATGGAGTAAGGAAAAAGGGAATGCACAGTGGTTGATATATATCATATATCCATCGCACATCCCTAGTACTCCACAAAAGAAAGAAAATATTACTCTCAGAAGTCAAATAATTTATTTTTTTTAATTTTGATTTATAAAGGGATATGAAGAAAATTTTAGGAGATTACACTATTTTTGTGATAATATGCATGAAAACTGGTTGCTATGTGTGACATAATAAGAAATATATATTTGCTCTCTAACCCCTGTTTCCACATAGGACTCCTAAAACTTGTAATTTCCTGAGTGAAGCTGTTGATAGTAGCATCTTACACAGAGCTCCTAAATCCCTTGGAATTTCCTGGGTGATACGAGGGTCTTTTGTTAGAGGCAACTTTGGTGGGCTCCTGGATAGCCTACAGAGTAGGGTTGATCACCAGCAAGACCAAGCCAATATTAGTATCTTGTAAATTTCATCCTTACCCCACATCCTTCAGGAAGAGGAGAGGGGGTGGAGGTTATTAGCAACCAATCCTATGTGATAAAGCTTCCATAAAAATCCCCAAACTAGGGGGTGTTGAGAACTTTCAGACTGGTGTATACACCAAAGTGCAAGGGGGGTGTGTTCAGAGAGGGGATGGAAGCTTCACACCCCACCATCCGACATACCTTGCTGGGGCACACATCCATTTTGCTGTCCCTGAGTTGTACCCTTTATAATAAACAAAAATGCAAATATAATATTCGAGAACTTATGGGACCAGCAAAAGCAAGATGAAGAGGGTAATTTATAGTGACAAACATCTATGTCAAAAAGTTAGATGATTTCAAATAAATAACCCAACTTTGCACTTCAAGAAACTAGAAAACACACTAAGCCCCAAGTCAACAGGGGGAAGGAAATTATAAAGATTAGAGTAGAAATACATAAAATGGAGAATAAAAACAGTAGAAAAAATTGATGAAACTAAGAGTTGGTTTTTTGAAATTAAAATAGACAAACTCTTAGGTAGACTAGCCAAGGGAAAAAAAGAGAAAACTCAAATAAATACAGTCAGAAATGATAGAGAAGGCAATAATAATCAATGTCACAGCCTTAAGAAAGAAGGAAATCCTGCCATATACAGCAACATGGATGAACCTAGAGGACTTGATGCTAAGTGACATCAGTGAGAAAGAGAAAAAAGATGAATACTGCATGATCTCACTGATATGTGGAATCTAAAATAGTCAAACTCAGAGAAACAAAGAGAAGAATGGTGGTTGCCAGGGGTGAGGGAGAAACAGGAAGGTAGTAGTCAAAGGGTATAGACTTTTAATTATGAAAACTGAGCCACCCTCAAGGAATTGAATCCTGCCAACAGGCACGTGAGTGAGCTTGGAAATGGATTACTTCTCCACCGAGCCTTCAGCTGAGATCCCAGCCCTGACTCACTCCTTCACTATAGGCACAGAAGAGACTCTGAAGTAGAGGGTCCAGCTAAGGATATAACACACAAACCTTGAGGTAATAAATGGGTTATTTTAAGCTGCAGAATTTGGGGAATGACTTGTTAAGCACTAGTAGATAACTAATACATCACAATAACTCTCTGAGAGAAGTAGCATTACAATCCCTGTTTTATAGAATCTGAAACCTCAAAAGAGATTAAATCATTTAACCAAGCATTCATAGTACTAGATACAAGAGGTAGAATTCAAAATCAGATCTGTTTGATTTACTAAACCATGTTCTTACCAACTCTATAATGCTACCATCCTGTTTAAATATTTCCCACAAGCCAGGTCACTGTATAGGGAACTGGGGATGCAGACAGGAAAGACATTAAGAAGTTCACAATCTTATTTTGGAAAAATGACAACTAAAGTAACAACAGTTGCACTAGGGTATCCTAAATGTTACATTCATTAGAATACTTAAATGTGAAATTATAATGCACAAAAGTTGTGGATCTGACAGCTTGGGAATAGGGATGAAGGTGCATCTGAAGGCAGGAGGTAAACCAAGGAAGGTTTCTTCAAGATGACAACTAAATTAATAGTCATGGAAGGTGAATTAGAAATTACACTGCAAACGGGGCGCCTGGGTGGCTCAGTGGGTTAAAGCCTCTGCCTTTGGCTCAGGTCATGATCCCAGGGTCCTGGGATCGAGCCCCACATCGGGCTCTCTGCTCAGCAGGGAGCCTGCTTCCCCCCTCTCTCTCTCTGCCTGCCTCTCTGCCTACTTATAATCTCTCTCTGTCAAATAAATAAAAATTAAAAAAAAAAGAAATTACACTGCAAACAGAAAAAAAAGTACATGAAAGTACATAGAAAATGGAATATTTCCTGACTCCTGAAAAAAGTAGACATATATTTTTATTGCGTATATGCACATATATACATATCTATATTTTATAAGAAACACATCTATATTTTATAGGAATATATGTATACACTACATATATAACACATATAATATATATATATATAATGACTTGATGCCCTTCCTAAAATACACACCTATTTTTAAACTACCTTTTCTCCAATTATTTGCTTTTATATTTGTCCAAAATAAATTAATCATATATGTGTGGTTCTATTCTTGGACTCTCTTGCATTCCCATTTGCCTATGTATATCCTTTGCCAACAGCATAATGTCTTGATTGCTGGACCTTTATAGTAGATCTTGAAGTCAGGTAGTATTGGTTCTTCAACTTTATTCTTTTCCAAATTTGTTTTGGGTATTCTATTTCTTTTGGCTTTCCATAAAAATTTTAGAATCTCATTGTCAATTTGTACCACAAAAAAAGCCTCCTGGTGTTGTGATTTGTACTACATTTCATACATAGATCAAATCTGGGAGATTAGATATCTTCACAGCATTGAGTTTTGCAATCAGTGAACATATCTCATGTATATATCTATTTGGGCTTCTTTGATTTCTTGCATCTGTGTTTTATAGTATTCAACATGCTAATCTTGCAACTATTGTGTTACATTAATACCTAAGTATTTCATGACTTTTGTGCTATTGTAAATGATACTTTAAAAAATGGTTCTATTTCAAATTCATATTCAATACTGGTATACAGAAATGGTTATTTTTGTATATTTGCTTTGTATCCTACAGCCATATTAAACTTATCAGTTCTAGCTGCATTTTGGTAAATTATTTGAGATTTTCTACTTAAATAATCACATCATCTATTAATTGAGAACATTTTAGTTATTTTTTCCAATCGGTATAACTGGGTTTTTTTCTTTGTTTTATCATACTATAGTGGCCAGGGCCAGCAATACAATATGGTCAAAATGGTTGATAGTGGACAACTTTGCATTATTTTGGTCTTAGAGAGAAAAGATGCAGTCTTCCAAGTGTCTTTTATACTTATCTTGCTTGAGTCTACTTTTTTAATGCCATTTCTCAAGATACTCATTTCCTTTTATAGATCTGAATTTCGCTCTGGTATTCTATTCTTTCTACTTGAAAGACTTCACCTAATAGAGTAGCACAGGCTGCTGGTAATGCACTCTCTTAGATTTTGTTTGTCTAAATACAGCCTCTGTTTTGCCTTCATTTTTGAAAGACATTTTGACTGGGCATAAAATCTCTGGGTTAACTTTTTAAGAAGTATTTTAAAGACGTCATATTAGACACAGTGCCTGATATCTGCTAAAATGCCTAGCTTTGCTCCTCTGTATGTAATATATCTTTTTCTTTGGCTACTAGACTTTATCTTTGGTTTTCTGTAGTTTCATACGAAGTATTCAGGAGTGTGTGTGTGTGTGTGTGTGTGTGTGTGTGTATTTCTTCTTAGGGTTCTCTGAGATTCTTTAGTTTGGGATTTGTGTGTTTCATTATCACTACTTTTAGAGAATTCTAAGCTACTTTTTCTTTGAATATTTTGTTTGTTTCATTTCCTCTCTTGCTGGTACTTCAATTACAGGTATGTCAAACTGTTTGATGTCCCAGAGCTCTTGGATATACTGTCTTTTATTTTTTTTAGTTTTCAGTTTTTTTCTCTTAATGTTCAGTTTGGATAACATCTATTTATTTATCTTCAAGTTCACTGATTCTTCCCTTAGTTGAAGTTGTAAAAATAATTCTTCATTTCTGACACTATTTTTTAAGCAGTTTATCCAGTTATATTTGACACTTAGAGGAATTTTGACATCATTTTTGAAATTAAAAATCTATGTATGTATAATCCCTCCTTTTTTATTGATCACATTTGATCAATTTATACTGATCATAGTTATTTTAAAGATCCTATCTGCTAGCTCCAACATCCGGACCATCTTTGGATCTTAGCTTTTAATTGTTCCCATATGTCTGCAGCACAGAGATCATTTCTCTGTATATTCTTGTCTCCCCTGGTGGTAAACTGTTGCTTGTACTTAAATGCTTGCTAGAATGGTGGTAAGGGGCAGGTGTATTCTCTGTTGTGTTAACATAGCCTCAGTGTTAGGTGGCCTTCGTGTGCTTAGGTCTTCATGTTGGGGCTTTTCAACCCCAACTCCCCTCTCTCTTTCCTTCTCATGGCAGCTAAAATCTGTCTTGTGTCTGCAGCTAATCTTGTATGAGAGAAAATTTCTGATCTCTCTTCCAGTGGCAGAAGGCTTCCAATGTTCTGAGTGCTAAGAAACTGAATATGGGATTCTTTTCTGTCTCTCCCAAAAGATAAGAAACTTTTCTTCTTCTACTCTTCTCCCAGCAGCAATGGGTCTTCCCTGTGCTCTGAAAATGACAAGGTTTACCGCCCCTTCCCCAGTAGCTTAAGATTTTTGTTCCATATGAGAGAAGGATCTGGATAGAGAGGTGAGGTTTTTTTCTTCTCTGCAGTGGTTGTTGATCACTTTCTGCACAAGAGAGCAGTTCTCTCTGGTCTGCAGCACTGATTCCTGCAATCTTTCTAGGGAGTTCCCACTGACAGTCTGTGGAAAGGGACTACAAATGAGTGCAAATTCCCATTGTGTCACTTCTATGTTGTCACAGTAGCCTACACATGGCTTTTAGCAATTTAACAGAACTGATTTCTTTTTACTGTTTTGCATGATGACTGGTGTCTCTTTCTCCCGTGTTCTGCCATAGTTGAACCAGTGTGTGTGACTCTCCTTAACCCGCCCTTCCTTTGAATTCAGTCTATTTGGTTGTCAGTCTGAGTCCAAGAAGAGTTATGACTTTGTATTTTATTTGTGTTTGTCTTATAGTTAGGGAAGAAGTGATGTTCTTTACAGAATTCTGCATTCTAGACAAAACTAGAGCTACTTTTAACTTCTGTAATTCTCATTATATTATAAAACGAAGAATTACAAAAACAGAGTTCAAGAACTAGATTATGAATTAAATGTTTATATTAATTA
Source organism: Mellivora capensis (assembly GCA_004024625.1). NCBI lineage: Eukaryota > Metazoa > Chordata > Mammalia > Carnivora > Mustelidae > Mellivora > Mellivora capensis. The sequence goes on along the minus strand of PISX010005849.1, from coordinate 53,485 downwards.
AATTAATAGTTCAAGACCAACCCATGCAAACAACAGCAGGCTATTGGTGGTAACTCTAAAAATCTAAATTTAAAGCTTTCTTGAATGTGAGGCTAGGTCTCTTCTGTGATGTCACTAGAGACCCAAAATATGGAAACTGGAAAGGAGAGAAAAAAGAAGAGTAGCCAGAAGGACTACACACCTGATAAAGTTTTGTTGTTACTGCTGTTGCTTTACAGCATGGGAGATGGGAAAAAGAGAGGAACTGAATGATAATGAGACTTTAGGAGCAGGAACTGTAGATATAATCAAAACCCTTTTCTAAGTAACAATTCTTAAGAAAGGCAGATTTTTAAAATGCTGGTCTATGAACGAGTGCCTAATACAGTTTATTATTTCCTTCCTTTATCAAAAGTCTTCCCTGATTACCCCTGTATAAGTTAATCTTTCACTCCCTAGAATCCTTCTCTTATAGCATATCATATGACCCTCACTGATGGCTAGCATCATGTTTACATGAGCCTTACCTTTTTCATTGGAATAAAGTCTTTATGAGAGGAGAAGCAAAGTCCCATTATTATTTAGATACTCCTTAGTACTTAGGATAATATAATTACACAGTACATCTTTAACTGGCAAAGGGCAATTAATTTTTTCTCCACGGATAGTAACCATTTATTCAGTTTGTCTAGGTATATCATGATACTGATCTCTTGAAATTCTCTGACCAAACTCTGCCAGGGATGCTTACAGAAATGGATGAGCCCAGAAAACACACAGTTGTCTCTGTAATTTTCTCAAGACCTATCTGGCTCTTTGGCCATAGAATTTCTAAGATCTGGATCTGGTTAAGTTCTTAGCTTCATGCTTTAAAAAAACCTGTTTAGTACTTAAAAAATTTTTTTTTTTACTTATTTGACAGAGAGTCCATAAGCTCAGGGAGCAGGAGAGGGAGAGGGAGAAGCAGGCTCTCTGCTGAGTGGGGAGCCCATTGGGGGACTCAATCCCAAGACACTGGGATCATCATTTAAGCCAAAGGGAGAAGCTTAACAGACTGAGCCACCCAGACACCCCAAAACACCTGTTTAGATATATCAAGACTGTATTATGCTAACTTAAATAAGTCAGTCAGAGAAAGACAAATACCGTATGATTTTGTATTTACCACATGTGGAATTTAAGAAACAAAACAGATGAACATAGGAGAAGGGGGAAAAAGGGAGGGAAGCAAACCATGAAAGACTCTTACCTATAGAGAACAAACTCAGGGTTGAGGGAGGCGAGTTAAATGGATGATGGGTATTGACGAGGGCACTTGTTGTGATGAGCACTGGGTATTATATCTAAGTGATGAATCACTAAATTCTATACCTGAAACCAATTTTACCATATATGTCAAATAACTAGAATTTTAATAAAAAATTAAAATTAAAAAAAAAAAGAAAAAAAGACATGTACAGTTTCTTGATGATGTTGAACGACCAATCACTGAGAAATTCTGCTTATAGGCTAAGGGGGTAGGAGAAACAGATGTTCCTCACACCAACCCTGGTCCCATATTATCTATTTTATCACCCATCTACCTGTGTACACCTTCATAGTTTATCATTCTAAGCTTCAGAATTTGCCCTTCCCTGTTTGTTTGAAATAATCTTTTTGCTGTCTCTCAATTTTTGTCTGATTTGATTTTGTTTCCGGAATTTCCTTATATGCCTAGCTCCTTTTAGGTTGTTGACTGCATTTCAAAAATAACATCCCCTTCAGGTCCCTGCACTAGAACACAAAGGCAAACAACATCAATGCTGTTTCCTCGCCTGTTCAGTTCTACATTCCCAGCTAGGAGGAGGCAGGCACACAGGACCCTTTTACCTAGTCTTTGGACCATCAGCAATATCCTGCTTCACTCAAGGTAGTTATGTGGCATCAGTTAAAGGAGAGAAAATTCACACAAGATATGTGTGTGTGTGTGTGTGTGTGTGTATCTGTGTGTGGCCTGGAGAGTTGATGCCAGCAGAGAGAGTGTGTTAAGTAGATGGGGTAAGGAGGTAAGGAAGGAGGATCAGAACACAGGGAAGATCTGGGGATTCTCTAAAGTTAAAAAAGGTGGGGGAGGGGGTGGTTTGTGGAAACATAACCTAACTTATTTTTACACAGCATTTCTCTCATGTTCTAACTTGGGGCTTTATATGAGGTAGTCATCTCCGTTTTTACAGTTCCCTAGTGAATATCAGGCAATCTCCTAAGCAACTCACCAAAGGCATGCACCTAAGGTGGGAAAATATTTCTGGCTTAAATTAATGGTGTTTCTTGTTTCTATGTACAGAAAATTTCAGAGTTTCCAATAGTTTCAGGTATAATGTACCTAACTTAAGTTCAGAAGAAACTTTTTTAGAAAGTTACTTCTCAACTATCACTCTGAATAATGTTGGAATATAACAAAGTTATTAAATAATTTTCATTTAGGGCGTAGAAATAGTTATTTCTTTCAAATAGTTTTTCTGCTGCATATGCTCTGGAGACATCCATTCATAGCTCTTCAAATTCTAACTTTCTGTGGAAACTCTAACATCATTGAGTGCCCAACCTTTCATCTCCCTACAAAGCTGATAATACATACAGGTCAGGGCTGATAGGAAAACAAAACGGTGTAAACAATGCTCTTTGAGAAAGACAACTATCATATGATCTCCCTGATATGAGGAAGTTGAGAGGCAACATGGGGGGTTTGGGGGTAGGAAAAGAATAAATGAAACAAGATGGGATCGGGAGGGAGACAAACCATAAGAGACTCTTAATCTCACAAAACAAACTGAGGGTTGGGGGGAGGTGTTGGGGAGGGGGGTAGGGAGAGGGTGGTTGGGTTATGGACATTGGGGAGGGTGTGTGCTATGGTGAGTGCTGTGAAGTGTGTAAACTCGGCGATTCACAGACCTGTACCCCTGGGGCAACTAATACATTATATGTTAATAAAAAAATTAAAAAATTATATTAAAAAAGAAATTAAGAAAGAAATTGTATGTATAATAACATCTAATATATATAAAATAACTAATAAATTTAATCAGGAAACTGAAAAAGAACCGATGCTCTTTGATTCTAGAGTAAGTCAGACTTATTTCTCCTGTTGCCTTAAGAACTAATGAAGGCATAAAACGCAGAGCTGTAACTTGGAGATACTCTGTCTCATTTGAGCACAACCTAATACAGTTTCTCTGGTATAAAAGGATCCTGTGGTTTAGATCACTTGCTGAATTAAAATGTTATCACCTGAGCACTGGGTGTTATACACAACTAATGAATCATTGAACAGGATAAAAAACTAGTGATGTACTACACGCTGGCTAATTGAACATAATAATAAAAAGATAAAATAAAAATAAAATGTTATCAGGTGCCTGGGTGGCTCAGTGGTTTAAAGCCTCTGCCTTCAGCTCAGGTCATGATCTCAGGGTCCTGGGATCGAGCCCCACATCGGGCTCTCTGCTTGGCAGGGAGCCTGCTTCCTCCTCTCTCTCTCTCTCTGCCTGCCTCTCTGCCTACTTGTGATCTCTGTCTGTCAGATAAATAAATAAAATCTTTAAAAAAATGATAAAATAAAATGTTATCACCAGATCTACAGAAATAAAAGAGTGACAGCTAATCTTATCATTGAACAGAATGATGACCCTGCATTAAAAGTGACTTCAATACAAGTGAAATAAGAAAGACTCTTTGAAAGGAAATAGCAAAAAGCAAATTAAAGATTAAGGTTATCAGGATTTCTGGATAAAATAAATTATAAATCTATAGTTATACAAATTAATGTATATAATTATAATTTCTTTTATCTGGTACAAAATTAGCACTTTTATACTACCTATAATAGGTAGATATTAGATATATATAATATCACTCAAAACTTCATAAGTTTTGTTGGAAAATTTTTAAAATGGTGCATGAACACTATTTATATAAAGTGAGATTTTAAAATTGGTCTTGAGACCTTTATTGTAATTTTGAAAGAAAAATATTTTAACAGAAGCACCTTTTATTGCTATGTAGTCACCTCCTTTTATCCTGTTTTCCAAAGTGCATTTTGTCAAGGTAAGTAGTATGGAGAAAAAAAAAACCCAAAGTGAAAAAACACACCAATGTGAACTAATCTTCATAAAGATTCCATTCTTGCTTATGGAAGTCGAGTTTATAAAGGGCTATGATTAGAATAATATGTCATAACCCAAACATTTTAAATTCCATTAGGTGAAACATGATCTGGACTATATGGGCAAGACTTTCTTGTAAGAGTTTGATTACTAAAACCCCTAAATCCTTAGACCTTTTTTTAAGTAAAAGAATAGTATTTTTTTCCCACTGGTTTCACCTCTTAAATAATGAATTTTTATCCTTTGAAAAAAATGAACTCTTTTTAAGCAATTAGTAGTGCTGAGAGTACCTGGTACATTCATCTAGATTTGCAAAGGAAAATTGAAAACAGTCCAGCAATTTAACTGCAAATATTAGCTACTGAGCAGCTCTAGCCACTCCTTCTCTTGCTCGGCTGTTGCTAGGCTCCCCGCTCTTTCCTGAGGATTCTCCACCTAGCACACTGCAGAGGTGGGATCCTGTTCAGTTAGCAGCAGCAAGCCTAGCTTTTAAGAAACAGTGGTTTATGTTAGTTCTCATGACTACTTCTAGAAAGGATAATAAAACATTGAGAGAACAATCCTTTTTTTTTGGTCTTATGCTCATTCCTGTGCTTCTGTTGCATGTACTTTTAAATTTTAATCTATTTTTTAATTGCTTTTTTTTTTTTAAGATTTTACTTATTTATTTGTCAGAGAGAGAAAGCCAGAGAGCGAGCACAGGCAGGCAGAGTGGCAGGCAGAGGCAGAGGGAGAAGCAGGCTCCCTGCCGAGCAAGGAGTGGGATGTGGGCCGGGATCATGACCTGAGCTGAAGGCAGCCGCTTAACCAACTGAGCCACCCAGGCGTCCCTTTAATTGTATTTTTAATGCTATGAGAAACTGTAAATTGATTCACAGACAGTCCTAATTGTGTTTATGTTGTAATAGAGACACTCGAGTTAATTAACTGCTCTATGTTTGGATACTACTACACGGCATATATATATATATATGGCATATATATATATATATAGGAACCAGGAAGCACCTTCTCCCTGGACCCTAGGTCATCAGGTGTCAAGTTTAAAGACTACCTGCAGGGATGCCTGGGTGGCTCAGTTGGTTAAGCGGCTGCCTTCAGCTCAGGTTATGATCCCAGCGTCCTGGGATCGAGTCCCACATTGGGCTCCTTGCTCGGTGGGGAGCCTGCTTCTCCCTCTGCCTCTGCCTGCCACTCTGCCTGTGCTCACTCTCTCTGACAAATAAATAAACAAAATCTTTAAAAAAAAAATAAAAAATAAAGACTACCTGCAATTGTAACTTGACTCCCTACTTGGCTACTGTGATGGCCGCTCCAGAATATGAAATTTCTACATATGCAGTTGCACTTTCTCATTTCCAATAGGACTTAATTTCCTTGTGATGGCAGCTTCCCTGGTCCACTGAAGATCTGTTGAATTTCTATCCAGTTGCACATCTTATATCTGATCCATAGCGTTTCTTGAAGTTATATTTTATTACAAGCTCTATGTGGTCATATTGATTCATTTAGGTGAGGATTTAGAGCTCTGCTGTTCCACATTTTATGAAGCAGTAGTTTCATGGAAACAATTCATCCCATTTCCTTCTTCCCTTGTAGTTCCTTGGGTCTTTTCTTGGCATTCAGCAATATTACTCACAGAATTTGGGAAATGAATATCTAGTAATAGTACCAGGAGAAATCATTATTATACCTAAGAGAAGCTTACATTCCAAATATCAGTGTGAAGTGTATTTGCTGCCATTTGGACTACTGTTTCAAAAAATTTAAATATACACTTTCCAGTCTGGCCAACTCCCAAGTTGGTATTTTTTACACTGTGCTTAAGCAAATAATTCTGTGTATTTTCTATATAACCTATTTCTTTACTGCTTAGAGTGTAAAGTTCAAGTAGAAAGGGTTGAAATATGGAAATTATGAAAGAAGATTATTTGAACCATCTTCATAGCTTCATTTCCTCTCCAGCCCAAGCCTCACTCCAGCTGTCTGTTATTAGGACCCTGTTAACCTGTGGGACTTCTCATCCAGCTATACAATCTCTGAGGTCTTAGCTAGAGCAAGATATTATGTGCTGTTTTCCTCACTTGCAAGTGGGAAAATTATACACATACAATATATAAATTGAAATATTAAATCCCCAAATACATTTTATATTAAACTTTATATTAAAATTTATACACATATAATTGTATGCATGTATTTTTGGTTTCCTGTCTTGTCATCAGAGAGAAAAAATAAAACCACAGGTGTAGAGTAAGAGTGGAGGAAGGCCCTCAGGTGTTAGCCACACCTCCTGGCACCTCTAATTGAATGTGATGAGGTGCTAGGCAGGATCTTGAGTTCCTTACTTGGTGGGATTTGGGCACCGCACGATGCTGTATCCTGTACCAGACTTGGAAGCCCGCCCGTGGCTCATCCCTAACTTTGTGAATACATTCTTCATAATAAATTGTGCCTTTGCCCTTGGACTCCCAAATTTCAGCTGCACATTCTATAAGAAGTTCCCTGCACACTCCTGAGCCCTCTCAAATACTACTCTATCCAAGACTTGAACTTGACTTGCCACTTTAGTATATAGGTCTACAGCTTCCTTCCTGACACTTACTTTAATTCTTGTTTGTGCCATCCACAATCTCACTCACCAGCACCTCTTAGAAAGCTCTTCCATTATGACTACACACTTTTGGGAACTAGTTAAGTTCAACTGTAATAAACAAGAAGTCAGCCACTCAGATGCACAAACCCCAAGAGTGGAATTTATTATAAAGTTTCAGGATGCAATGATCAGAAGCAAAGATGCCTGCTAGTCTGTGGAGTTACATATCATGCTCACTTTGCTTGTTAGTAGGAAACTACAAGGCAACTACAAACATTCTTTTCCATTTGAACTTCTTCTGATATAATCATCTTCCATTACAGTGACAACTTCACAGCAGAAACTTTGTTTGCTTTTTTTATTCTCTTCGAAATGATATCATTAAACAACTCTTTTGAAGGGATCAGAAGAAACTACAAGAAATTTATGAGACTCTGTGCAGCTGTGGACCCTTTGCCCCTCTATCAGAGTTGGGAGAAATTAGCCTATGGGATCAATGGTTATTATAGGAGGTGGACAGGCCAACAAGGCAAATGATCTTATAAGGCTTCTTCCCTGAGGATACCACACTAAAAACAAATTTGTTTTCACTCCAACAACCTCTTAAGGGAATTTCGGAATGTTAGCTGTTTGATGAATACTACTATTGAGAGAGATTGGGATGTTTCTAATATGCCATAAAAGGAATTGTGTTTCTGGTCTCTAGGTGAATTCTCTTGCTTCTTCTAATTGCAATTGGCATGTAATCCCTTGTGCTGTCTACCACAGGACTGTTTCTGCCTTCAGCTCTTGCCTGGGGAAACAGTTTCTTGGGAAAGTATTTCAACAATTCCTAGGACTTTTTAAAAAAAATTTTGCTCTAAAATATATGAATCTGCAATGGATAAGTGGCTATGTTTGTATAATCTTATTATAAAATCCTATGACAAAATATTCTTAAAGGTCTTGGGCTAGAAAATGATAGTTTTAAGAGAAAATGCCTATCTAGAAAGATACTTGACCACTGAGAATCAAGGAGAGACTCTCCTGGATTGTCTTTTTCATGAGAGGAAAATAAAAAAGGAGGCTTAAATATTTTAATTAGCTTATTTTCTTTCTTTTTTCCAGCGTTCCTGAGATATAAAGGACATAAAACTTGGTATAAGCTTAAGGTGTACAATGTGATGATTTGATACATGAATGTATTGTGAAACGATCACCACAGGAATGTCAGCTAACACATCCAGCACCTTGCATTTTTACTTTGGTGTAAGAATGATTTTTTTAGAACTTTTAATATCTACACTCTTAGCAATCTTCAAGTATTCGATACATTATTGTGAACTGCAGTCACCATGCTCTACATATGATGCTCAGACCCCATTCATCTTGTAACTGAAAGTGTGTGCCCTTTGACCACCTTCAGTCAATACAAGAGAATTAAAAGTTGCCTAAAATTATAATAGAATAATAAAACTAATGATAACAATGGTATATTTAGTTAGGATACAATGGATTATACTATATTATAATTAATATAACAATTAGTATAATACCTGTATTAATATTTACATGTTCTATTAATACTAATATGTATAGAATACATAGTATTATAGTATCTTACTGTTGAGTCGGCGGTTCCGAGAATGCGGTAGGAACAATAGAAATAACTGCGGGGGCTGCCATCTTCCAGCCCCCTCCCCCCCTTCCTTAACCCTTGACTCTCCCGCCAAAAGGGTGTACACCCAGGTCGTCTCCATAGGTAACCTGATACCTATGCAGCAAACAGGAGTATCAGGAGCCCTCACCCTATACCTTCCGATCACCAAATATGGATGTGAACCCATGCCCTACCTTGGCCCGATATAAGACCCCCACCAACTCCCTCCCAGTGCGACTTCCTCGACTCCCCCCTCCCAGTCTGGGAACCTCGCCGGAGGGTGCCCACTTCCTCCTGGAGCGACTTTCCTGGTTCCCCTTCTCCCGAGCCCTGAAACTTCGCCAGAGAGTGCCTTTAATAAATCTTGCCCACAGACATGTACCCCTGGGGATAAAAATATGTTTATAAAAAAATAAAAATTAAAAAAAAAATCTTGCCTTGCGCCCACCTTGCCTAGGGTTGTGTTTACCTCGCCTGTGAAACCTTACGCTTACAGTATCATATGTTATTCCTATTACTATTATAAATAACCTGTTGAACTTATCACCATGCAGATTTGGGAAGATACGAGGAAAAACACTAAAGAAAGGAGAGAAATCCAAAAACTTACTTCCTATTTCATAATTTTCTGTCCTACATTGCAGACATATCCTTTTCTGATAGAATATCAAAGAGAATAACAAAGAGCAGTTTCAGGAAATGCCTCCTTTATCTATTTGCATTTTAAAAAAACATTATTTTGGGAAAAGCAATTCTCAATTGCTTTTTTATTTAAATTACAATTTGGGAATCAGAAACACAATTCAACAAATGATAATGTACAACTGTACAACTAATTCAGCTAATTAACAAGAGTGGTTTGTCTCAGGGGCTAGAAGTTGTGATATAGAGGGGGAAAAAGGTCTCCAATTGCAGCATTTCAGAGGAAAATTCCCTTTTTAGAAACAAGTTACCTGAATTAATGAGCTTAGCTGACTCGCTGACTAAATCATATCCTTTCCTCCCTGGAAACTCCTCAGACAGAAAATCCTTCAAAGGTTTCTGTTTATCCTCTGAAGTGCAGAGCAAGTCCCATTTTATTAAAAGTCTCTCCACCTTTAATGAAGGAGATTAGTTTTACTTTCACTTTTTTTCGCTCCATGAATCTTTACCACAGAGAAGAGATAACTGACAGAGAACAGGTGGTACCCAAATCCTTCTAAAGCAGTGACTACTGCATTACAGGGCAAACGAGCAACATAAACATGCAAATGTGGTCATTCATGTCCTTGTTATCTGTAAATGTGAAACAATTACGCGCAAAATGCTTTGGGGAATAATTGAGGTAAAATGGCTTTTATGTGCTGTGCGACAGGGAGATGTATTTTGGTTCTCATTTGCCCATTTTAGTGTCAGTGTTGAGGCCTTCACAGGAACTCTCAAGGCCTGTGGGACTCATGAATGTTAATTAACCTCAAGCAAAGACTTCACCTATGAATGCAGAAAACATTCAAAATTCAGCTCCCTTCTCAAGCCTATAGGCTCTACACTTGGTGAGAATTAAGGCAAGGGTCATAACCTGAAATGCCTACAAACACCGGGGATCACCTGAAGAGCCAAGGCTGTTTTCAGTTCCGGCTACTGATGCTAGGTGGTCAAGTGGGAAGTGGGTCCAGGCCTTTGGATTTCAGGTAACAGCAGGATCTATCTGGGAGTGTCTGGGGCGGTGGGGGGGGTGGGGTGTGGGGGGGTGTGGGGAGGCAGATCATTCAGGTCCCAGCTGTGCTATTTGCCACCTATGCCATTCTGGAAAATAAGTTACTGAATCTCTCTATGCCTTAATTTCCTCATTTGTGAAATGACAGTAATATGGGTAGCACTTCAGAGGACTTTTTAGAAGATTAAATATGAGCCCAGTATCTTGCACAGACAGAATGTTATTACTGCAAGCCATTAAAACCATTTAAGAGAAGTTCAGAAATCCAGTTTTGTATCCGGAATCTTCTTTTAAATGCTAATAACTTGTTTTTATTTTAAAATTATTGGGTCTGCTAGAAAACAAAGAAATAAGTAAACAAATAAATACATAAGTAAACCGCATCCAAAGTGAAAATCTGGCCCAAGGCCCTCAGTTTGCGACTTCCGCATTTAGCTTATTTGAGCCGGTGGAAAAAGCTCTTATGAATTTCTGCTGGTTTTAAGGTTTAATACCTTTTATTCAGAATTGTTTATTTGCTTGCATTTTCTCTTTCCATTTGCAAAAGGACTTGGACTTTTGCTAGCTGACACGAAAAGCCATCCTTTCAGCTCAACGGGTAGTCAGTAAAACAAAAAACCGCACAGGTCATTTTAATAGCATGAAAATGTGTAAAGAGGAGAATAAGTGTCCCAGAAAACTGCAGCTTGGAACACTTATTGACATTGAAGAGAGAATGACCCCTGAGCCTCATGGCAGCCGACACAATAAGGGAAGTATTATGAGTGTGTAGGAGCCACATGGTCCAATAGAAGAAGGTGGCATAGCACGTTGTCAAAAGAGATATCTTTCAGCTTGGAACTCTAAAATTTCTAAAATGGGTCTTTGTAAAAGAAACATTGGACAATTTACCAAAGAGTGACTTCAGTAGCAGTTTTATTTGAAAAAGTGGGGAATTTCTGTATACAGCAGCTCCTTAATTCAGCCCTCTTAGCATGCATATTCCTAGCCATGTAGAGGTATTTGCAAAAGGCAGAAAGAGAGGGTAAACCTTTCCAGATATATCTGGACCACACTGAGATGAAGCTTAGAAAATTCTGAGGTAAGAATTGTTAGTATGATCCTCATTTTTCAGCTTTCCCAAACATCAACAATTTCAGTATGGGTCCATATTATGGACACGCTATGGCAATGTAAATATGTGTTGACTAAAAGAAGACCTGTTTATCCCACAAGGCAAGGATGTGTGTGGACTGGGGGAGAGAGGGGTGGCAAGGAGGAGTGGAGAATAGCATTGGAGGGGGAGGAATTCTCCAACTGTAACCATTGAGCCCATTCAAGTCCTTGAAAGAGTCTGGAACAGAGCTCCAGAATTCTGCAGCAAAAACAGCAGATGGATAACCTTATCCTAGACGATTTTTTGAGGGCAGTTATCAATTTTCTATTTCTATTATAGAAGAACTTTAATCTAACTCCTGTAGAATGGTGGATTTGGAACAGACCTGCACCTTGACAGTCAGCAAAGTTTAAAAAAGCAACCAATTACACCCTAAAAATGAGTTGTAGTAAGTGCACCATTATTCTCTTTCTCCTTCCCTGGAAAAGAAGCTACATGATGGCAGAGATTATTGTCTGTTTAGTATTTTCAGGGTGACTGGCACAAAATCTGCTCTTAATAAATTGTTGAGCGCATGATCAGAATGGTTGTTACATTCAGAAACACACACATTTTTTATTTATTACTTTTTCAAAGATTTTATTTATTTATTTGACACAAAGAGACAGAGAGCATGAATAGGGGGAGTGGCAGTGGGAGAGGGAGAAGCAGGCTCCCCACTGAGCAGGGAGCCCGATGGGGGGCTGGGTCCCAGGACCCCGGGACCATGACCTGAGCTGAAGGCAGATGCTTAACCGACTGAGCCACCCAGGCACCCCCACATGTGATTTTTTTTAAATAACAATTTTTGTTTTGGCATATTTCCTACTTTGTAGCTTTGGCTGAATACAATTGAGAAACAGGCTCATCTGACGCTGAAAATAGGCTGCCTTTATACACAGACGGCTCTTTAGAAAATATTTTATCTTCTTAGAATGATCATTATATTATCAATGATCAGAGATTTACTTTCTTATACTAACAAATGCATAAAATATTGAATGAATTAACAAGTTTGAAATGTCTATCACTAAAAGAAGTAAGACTTTTTCCATTCATTCATCCATTCATTCATCATTCACCTATCACATACTTCATGGTTATTCCGTCTGCAGCAGGCATGGTACAAACTATTGAGAGAGAACTGTGAGCCCACAAATCCCTGGGGTCAAGGGGTATATGTCATGATGGAAAACACTTATTAGGCTTTCTGTGCACCAGAGGCTGTTCTCCACTTTTTGCATATATTATCATAATTTATTCCTTACAACCACCCTGTAAATTAGGTTGCTATTATTATCTGTATTTTGTAAGTGAAATAGAAGGACAAAGAGCATAATTTGCCTTCACACCAAGGAAGTCTGGCTCCACAGCCCACGCTTTCAACCACCATCCCAGTTTCACTACATTTTGCTCAATAAGGAATGCCCAACCCAATGCTAGGCACACTGTATGTATTTGAACATGATCTATTGAGTCAAATCTCTTACGGCATAAAGGAGGAGAGGCTGTTTGGGAAGCATCAAGCATTTCTGCAGAGAAGAGTTTACTCCCCAAAGCCCATAAATTATTTGGCTCCCTCACATTAAAGAGTGCAAAACATTTTTGAGCAATCCAACTGTCTCACTGGTTGGTATGTACTTGACTTTGCCAATCCGTGAGTAAATTTCTGAAATGTTTCCTGTGCATTAAGAGGCTGTGGAAAGTTTTTATATTAATTTAGAACAGGAACAATGCTCATTATTACTATTGCCATAAGTTGTACTTTCATCTGACAAATTAGAGGCTGTATGTATCACCTCTTGGGTCTTTGATCATTTTCTGTGGGATCTTGGTTTGACCAAATCAATTTTATACATTACAGCTAGAGAATTTACTACAAAGGACAAAACATAAGTAGGTTCATTGGGGAGGCCCTTATAGTTGCACAAATACAAATTAAATTTATGCCTAAATTCTCTATATAGAAAACCTGTAAAGGCCCTAAACACTGTAAAGCCCATAAGGCCCTAAAGACAATCATTACAGTTGACCCTTGAACAACATGGGTTTGAACTTTGCAGGTCCATTTGCAAGAAGATGTTTTTTGATAAATACAGCACAGCACTGTAAATGTATTTTTTCCTTGTGATTTCCTTAATAACACTTCCTTTTCTCTAGCTTACTTTATTGTAAGAACACAGTGTGTAATACATATGACATAAAATATGTGTTAATCAATTATTTATGTTATAGGTAAGACTTCTAGTCAAGAGTAAGCTATTTAAGAGTTAAGTTTTGTAGATGAGGGGGTCGAAAGTTTTCTGTAGGTTTTCAACTGCACGTGGCGTTGACCTGTTGAAGGGTTAGCTGTACTTATTCTATGCGACTGAAAGAATAGTGTATTTGCTCTCTCAGCATGTTTTTTGCCATCTCTGCTTGCCAATGAAATATGAAGCAAATGGGGATTATGCAGACAATCTGAGTGACTCAAGCATAGTCATATTCTAAGCCCCTCTTATTTCTCCATTACAATCTATTCCTTAAAATCACTGAAAAATTCTCTAATTTCTCTACTATATGTTGCTTGGATAGGCTAAAATAGGAAAAGGGGGAGAATGAGAGAAAACCAGAATGAGGAACCCATTAAATGGAAATTGATGAAAGGTCTTAGTGAGGTATTGCTTACATGAAGACTCATAAAGCTGATATTAATGAATGATCTTTCAGAATCTAAGCATAATAATTCAAATAGGAATGGTTGTCTGATAAGATAATGGGGTCATGAAAGGAAATATATCCTTTCCTAGAAGCAAGGAGGAACCGAGGAATCTCCTCCCTTTTCCTACTGCTTTTGGGTGCATGATTTGCGTGCGAAAAATCCGCACCAATGAGGACAGTTCAACTAGGAGAGATGTGCCAGACACACACTTGCGCTGGCTCCTGGGCCTAGTCAGTCCTGCTGGGCTGCTTTGTGTAACGTGGCATGATGATGTGTTCAGACAGGATGGATCAAAGCGCCCAAGAGCCAACTGTGAGAATTCAAAGGCAAAAGGCTTCAGATGATCTGGAATGTATCTTGGTGTAAAGCTTCCCGGTGTTTTAATTTCTTGTAACATTTTACCTTTTGGGGCTTTGCAGAATTTAACTATGGTTGAAGTTAAGTGCTCAGTTGGGGGTCTGCTTCTATCACTTTTCCTAATGAATGCAGTATGAGAAATTGGATTATCTTACATGGATTTTCTTACCTATTTGTCTAAGCTGGTCAAATCTTTTCACTGGAACAAATTCACTGAGCTTCTTCCTGCTTCTGTGGGGGAATAAGAGATACAGGGGTGCCCTTAACTGCTAGATAAATCTAGCTACTAAAGTGAAAAACCACAGCTGGATGGCTGCTCCAAGCAATATTATGAAAGTGGGTTAAGACAAGAAATATAGGGCCTTATTAAAATTTCAAGGTCGATTGAGACAGCCAAGATATAATGAATGGTATTGGAGTTTGGCCAGGTCAATGGTGTTAAAACTCACTCAAAGACATAGATAAATTTGAGGCCTGGGCCTTTGTTTAACCTCCCATCCAAAAAATGATTCTTCTTTGCCAAAACTTTTGATGCTGTTCTAGAATATTTTTTAATAGTTAACTCCAAAGCAATGCTGCCTTCAATTTAATCACTTTGGACTTTGCAGAACCCAGGTGTTAAGGAGAAAATTAGACAATTTTTATCTTTATTTCCCCCTTTTCCTATTTGTTAAATCATTAAAACATAATAGCATATTAAAAAGTTTAAGTCACAAAATGAAATGGTCAACGTATAGAAGAATATTAAGAAAACAAATGTCCTCATCATGAAAAAGTACACAAAAGTGAAATCTTAATTCTGTTGTTGAATTTGGGATGCATAGCTATGAAAAAGTTTTATAGTCATCATCTAGGTAACATCTTTGCATTAAAATAAAATTATGTTAGCTTTAACAAGAGGAGATCACAAATTTCACTATTGGTCAAAATTCACCCAAATAACAGGATTAGATATACATCTTTCATCTTAAGAAACTTATTCCAAACTTTAAGCCCAGACTTAAGTGATACTATTACTAAATTAAAATAAAATATTCTATGAATATGGAGAACAAAACCCATCCCATTGTTCTTTCAATGTACCTACTGAATGGATTTAAGTTATTTTTAAGGATCTTCTAAATATCATCTTCACTGATATTAGAAAATAGAATTTCATTATGCATACAACTGCCTTGATGCTACCTCTAGGACACACTTTTCTTCAGTTTGTTCTTACATATATTCTTAGAGTTGAAAAGAGTCAAAGAGGTCATCTAGTCCAGCTTATCACTTAGTGAAGGACCTCATCTTTCCTACCCATGAAAAGTAATTCCAATCATGCAGAACCTTGTTTCCTCACAAGGGTGCTTGTCCCATGTGTAGATAGCTTTAATCATTTGAAAGTCATTCCTTTCATTGAACTGAATTTTGTCTCTGTGACTGCCTACACAGGTTCTAGTTGCCTCCTTCAGAGGAAAGTAGCTAAAAAATTTATTGAGCTATGACTGTACAAAGTGTATACTTTTCTGCTTGTGCGTTATACTTCAATAAATTGATTACAGGAGACAAAAGCAAAAAAAAAAAAGAAGGAAGTGAAATCACTATATCTGAATTACTGCAGTTTTCAGTAGAAGGTAAATCACAATTTTGAGAGAGATATTTTTAAAGAAAACCCATTTAAGAAAGAAAAAAATAAACCCACAGCTTTTAACTGGTTGAGTATCTGTGACATTTATGAAGTATTTCATTCAGACCTTCCATTGTGGGGTCAGATGACCATCAGAGAAGCTAAAAACATGCCTGAAGTTTACAAAAGTGTGTCTCAGATGCATCAAAAGTTGCCTCCACTTTGGTCAAGCAGTTTTGACAGAGTTTTGGATTGAGGAACCCTACATATAAAATTTTACTGAATTGTAAAAAACCATTATAACTGAGAGGGAGACTGAGATGTGAGCAAGAATGAAGAGAGAGAGAGAGAGATTAAGCAGGAAGAAAGATGGGAGTAAATCAGGCTAATCTCTACCTATAAAACAGTATCTAATTACTACCTGGAAAAATTAAAAAATAACCTAATGATCTAAACTGTGAGTCCAGTTTAAATAAAAATCAACTTCTTTGTAGAGAGCAGACTGTTTTGCTTGGTTGGACTTTTAAAATCTTAAGTGATTGGCTAGCATCTGCATCATTGTGTGATAGTTGGAAAAATACCAAAAGTTTCATATGTGCCTAAAAGGGCCTACCCACACAACCTTATCCTATCCTTTTATTATGGGAGATAAACCAGGGAACTCAAAATGGAAAAAACAATTCAAAGACATTGTTATATGTCAACAAAACCTTGTGTACCTGCCTTGAGAATCCAGCTCAACAAGAGTGAATATATGACAACATCTAACTGGCAAAGTTACTTTTGTCGCAAACCAAAAGACTAAAAATACTCATTTGACTCAAAGATAATGCCAAAGGGAAACACGAGGCACACACAGGGCAGCCTTGTTTTAAGCTATGAAGTGCTTCTAATCAAATTCCCAATAACTTATACAGAGTTGGCCTGATCCATTAAAAAGAGAGCACATGAAATTACAAAAAAGAGTTCAATCAAATCTTAAAAGATTTAATTTTTAGTAAAAGGATTTCTCACAAAAATACAAGCCCTTCTATAAGAGCATTGAGCTTTTTTTTTTGTTTTTGCAAATCTTTAAATTTTTGACAAGAAGAAAGTTGAAACTGAGAAATTTAAGGATATTAGATGTTCCTAAAAATTGAAGCTCAATTAGAAATATACAGAACTCATTTTTATTTATTTATTTATTTATTTGACAGACAGAGATCACAAGTAGGCAGAGAGGGAGGCAGAGAGAGAGGAGGAAGCAGGCTCCCCGCTGAGTGGAGAGCCCGATGCGGGGCTCGATCCCAGGACCCTGAGATCATGACCTGAGCCGAAGGCAGAGGCTTTAACCCACTGAGCCCCCCAGGTGCCCCCAGAACACATTTTTCAAATTATAATATGTCAACTGGCATGGAAAACTCAATTTATCAAAATTGGCAGAGACCATAATTGGGGCAAGAATTCTGAACCTCAACTAATTTTATTTCGTTTAGGAGAATGAAATAATCTTCCTAGGATTCATTACTGTTTTTAGCTGCTGAGGACAAAATTTTACCTGATATGTCGACTGATGATCAATATTTGCCTCTGAGAGTTCTGAGATTTGACTGAAGCTTCCATTGAATGGTTTCAGCTTTTATATTCAACAAATATTTGTTGGGCCTCCTGTTATGGACCAGGCACTGTGCTGGGTCCTGGAGCTATATAATCAGCAAAACATTCAAAGCCTCTTTCATGGTGGACAATTTTAGTAAGGGTTGGGAGGGGGGAGCTAAAAAATAAACCAAAGTGTGTGTATGTGTGTATGTGTGTGTGCATTCACACAAACATCTATGCATTGATTATGTAGTAATAAATAATATGATGAAATTAATGCAGGTAAGGAAATAGAGTATGTGTATGTATATGTTGGGCTGTGAGTGGGGTCATCTTATTTAGTGAAGTCCAGAAAGACTTCTCTGGAGAAGTGGCATTGGAAAAAAGATCTAAAAGCGTAAATGAAACACCATCTTGGGGACTTGGAATCTTCTAAAAACAGAGAAAAGTAAATGCAAAGCCACAAATTCAGGATTAAGTTTGGCCTAATTAAGTAACTCTGAGAATCCAGTCTAGTTCAAGAAAATAGAGTGAGAAGTCAGGGAGTGAGTTTGGAGAGGAAGGCTAAGTAAGGTGAGATTATGCAGGGGTTTATAGGACATGTTAAGGAATATAGGTTTTACTCAATATAATGGGAGCCATTGGATTGTTTGAATGAATACTTAAAAGATCTCTTGTACATTAAAAGTTACTTCAACAGCTATATAGAAAACAAATTGAGGAAGTCAAGAATAGAAACATCCAAAAAGGCTAGATAGCTATTGCATTAGTCAAGGTAAGAGATGACAATGGCTTGCTCTAAAGTAGAAATGGGAGAGGTGGGAAAGGATGATCATGCTTGGGATACATCTTGAAGGAGAAGTCTATAAAACTTGAAGAAGACAAATTGAATGTGAAGTTAAGGAAAGAGAGAAATCAAATAGGACTTCTTAGATTTTTGGCCAAACTGGGTGAATGTTGCTAATATCAAAATGGGGAAGAAAAATTATTTTTGTTATGGTTGTGGTTGTTAGTTTTGTTGTTGCTTGTTTGCTTTAGTTTGATTTTCTTGTTTTGGAATGCATAGAGGAAGAAAAAAGGTTTCATTTGGGGTACATTTTGTTTGAAAATCATTTTCATTTTCTGAGGGAAAAAGCTAAAGGAGACAGATGTTAAATAAATTGTATACAGAAGATGGGGGAGAGCACCTGTAAAATGGTACTGAGAGGTCAAGTAAGATGAGAGATAAAAGCTAAGCTTTGAATTGGCAAAATGGGAATTGTTGACAAAGTTTTCACTGAAGCTATGGGGATAGTCTGACCGGAGAGGGTTAAGAAAGTGAGAAAGAAGAGGAAGAGTAGGACAGACATCTCTCTGGAGGAGATTGGCATAGAGAAGTAGGATTATACCTGGAAATGCATTCTAGAGACCATTTTTCTTTGGATGGGAGATAACCAAGTCGACAAAAGTGGTTTAGAATAGAGTAGAAATCAATGATGTAAGATTTAGAATGAATCACTGGTAAAGGAAAGCCCTTGAGTCACTGAGGATCCAATGCTTAAGTAGACAGTGTTGAGTGAGATGGGAAGGTAGCCCAGGTATGGGCAGATACTGGGAGGTGGTGAGTAATGGAAAACAGGTAAATGGGCACATGTCAGAGAGTCAGTCTGTCCTGCAAATTGCTGCTGGGTGTGCATAGAATGCAAAATCCTAAGCATTCTTTACCTGGGCCAATGTTCAGAGTGGCTTTTTATAGCAAGCAACTTTGAGGGATGCAGAGTAGACTTCTGAAAATTCAGCCCCAAAAGATTTTTTTAAAGATCTTATTTATTTCTTTATTTGAGAGAGAGAGAGAAAGAGAGAAGGAGCAGAGGGAGAAGAACAAGCAGACTCTGCCCTGAACACAGAGCCTATGGGGTCTCGGTCTCATAACCATGACCCCAAGATCGTGACCTGAGCTGACATCAAGAGTCTGATGCCCAACCCACTGAGCCATCTTGGCACCCCAATCCCAAAAGATTTTTTTATTCTATCTCCTTCACTTCTTTCTGGTCCACACACCTTATTGAGGGAGTTATAGAGCCATCACCAGGAAATATTTACTTGTGTTGACCATTTCCTGGGTAATGATCAGGAGGAAAGGAGAGAAGGGTCATACAGATTATTTTGAAAAATCACAATTCTGCCCTTACTGTTAATGAGCCTGAAGTTTCTTTCTTTCCCCTAATGACAATGCCAGGCCAGCTTGGCTTGTATACAGTCTGCCTGGCAGCCTACCTAAAGGAGAGACTAAGGGATTCAAACTTAACTCTGATTTAGCTATCTGGACTCTTTTATTGAATTAACATGGTCCTACCTCATTAAGAAAATGACCACTTGGTTGAAAATACTGCTCACCAATTCTACTTAAAATGACTCACATGGACCAAGTTGGAAAAATATGATGGGGGTTACTGTAAATTTTTTTAAATTGGCTTTTTCCTACTTATATCTGACTCCTCTCATCGAGAGGTATTGGTTCAAACAGATGACCGGAGAAAAGTAAAGTTATAGTTTCCTTTAGCTGGGCTATAACTGGGCTAGGATACACCAGTTTCATGGCCACGGAAGGGCTATAACTGGGCTGGGATACACCAGTTTCATGGCCACGGAAGGAGAACGACAATTCTAGCACCAGAGAACAGGACACTTTAGACCTCAGGTGTTTCAGGGGAAGGGAGCAATACACATGCTCCTTGTCCCCTAGACTCGGCATTGCAGACTGGCAAGCAATCTCGTGGTCTAACTGAATCTGGCAGTATCTGCAGCTGACAATGTAACTCATTACTGGGTCTTCCTACATACAGATCCTAAACTACACTGCCATGCCTGAGACCACCAGTGGCAGTTTCAGAACCTGTCCTCCTTTCAATCTTGTATGCGTACAATAGATGGACCCCTATCATCTTGTTTCCATCCTAATGATGGATGCCCAAGAAGCCTTGGGTTGCTACACACAAAAACCAAGGCTGCAACTACTCAGTGACACTGCCCCACGTACCACATTAACCAAACCAACATAACCGTGATCTAAATCAAGTTCAACCACAAATTCCAAACTGGAGTGAAGTGTGTTCCTTTGTATTATATATTTGTAAGTGAAAGAATGTCCTTCCTTTGAAGGTGAGGTTTATTCATCTTTTGTCCATAGGATTATTAGTAATGACATTAAAGAATCAGCAAGTGGGTCTAAACTCCCCTGCATAGGTCACAGACTGGCTTTAGACTATATCCTGGCTATCTGAAATAAGACCTGCTGGTACCCCTGGCATTTATTCCGTTGCTGAGTCCAGGACCTTGGGGAGTAAAGTTGAAGTCGGTATTACATGCTGACCTCATCCTATTCCTTAGAGTCTCGTTGACAGCATCCTTAATTAAATGCTATATGAGGCAAATAAAACAGACTTGGTCCCAACCTTTGACAGTCAGATTAATCAGGGTGGCTAATGGAATGGCATATTTCGTAAGAAAATTCAAGTTTCTCCAGGAATGTGTACAGCAGTGGGATGGTTTGCTGGAAGAAACAATCCATCCTGGGGCTTTGTGCATTCTTGCAGGCTCTTGCTAAGAATGCCAAGAATGCAAGGCTCTGACTGCTCCATACCCAGGCCGTTTCTTGGGGTTGGTTTGGTAGCAACCTTCATTGAGGAATGAAGTAATTAATGTCTCCCTCTCAGACAAAGAGTAGGTTTCAGACTGCTTGCTATGAAAACAGTGAATTCCCCAACTCAGTATTCTTTGGTTGTTCCTGTGGAGTCCTCATCTGGCTCTTATGTATAATGTCAACTCTGTGGGGCATGGGTGCAAGGGCAATTGAGATCAATCTGATGCTCATGCTGCTTGCTGTGTGGGCCATTTTCTGTGGCTCAAAAATCCCATGTCTTCTGCCAGCATCCATGAAGAATTAACACACTAAGTTATGAGCTTGTAATTAGGATAAAATCAAATCTCAGATCCAACAACAGGTTTAGTAGATGGGAGATGAGGTAGTTCTTCTCAAGTGAAATCAGAAACCTAAAAATCCATTTAGAGTAACAAAGAGGGATGAAGGTTTGAGGAAAGAGAAAGTATAAATGGTCACCTCGGGAAGCAGAACTCCAAAGGGACTGTGATCTAGTGCTAAGAGCTTCTCTGAGATGGGGTTCCTAAATTTAAAGTGATATTCATCAGTGCAATGGCTGATTTATGATTTTTTCTCTAGCCACATTCAAATTGCTTGGAGGTGTGGAGAAGGTAGAGTGTTGGGTTTAACCATAAGTGTGGTTTTGCCAGGTAAGTACAATAGAGAAAGACAGGATCAGGGTTGCTGACAGTAGATGCAAGGGAATATAATTAAACCATGAAATTCAAGCTGAGATAAAGGAGAAGGCAATTAGTTTAAAAAAGAAATGGTTAGAACAATTGACTAGGAACAATGAAAAAAGTCTTTGAGCTAAGAGAACTGGGGAAATAGAGCTTATGATTAGTCAATAGAATGACTGAAAGTGAGGTGTTTTTTTGTTTGTTTGTTTTGTTTTTGTTTTTGTTTTTTGTGAGGTTATTGGTGATAGCTGTGACCACAGAGTGGGTAGAAGCTGTGGGGTGGCAGTCACAATCATTAGAAATAAGTAGGCCAGTGGGAGATAACGGGTGCATGGACTTTCTGCATGGTTGTTGAAGCTACCAAGAATGATGAGAGGAGGGCGCCTGGGTGGCTCAGTGGGTTAAGCCGCTG
Organism: Mellivora capensis; assembly: GCA_004024625.1. Lineage (NCBI taxonomy): Eukaryota > Metazoa > Chordata > Mammalia > Carnivora > Mustelidae > Mellivora > Mellivora capensis. Next base: position 31,321 of record PISX010005849.1, on the reverse strand, counting down.
CCTTCGGCTCAGGTCATGATCTCAGGGTCCTGGGATCGAGTCCCGCATCAGGCTCTCTGCTCAGCAGGAAGCCTGCTTCCCTCTCTCTCTCTGCCTGCCTCTCTGTCTACTGTGATCTCTCTCTGTCAAATAAATAAATAAAAATCTTTAAAAAAAAAAAAAAAAAAAAAAGAATGATGAGAGGAGGATGATTTTAAGATCTTCAGTGACAGAGGGGAGGGTACCAGGAGGTAGAAAGAAGGTTGCAGGAAGGAGAGGCAGTGAGTGGCATCATCTAAAGCCACATGCTTTAAAAATAAATTGAGATTTTGAAAATTAGTTTTGAAGTAGAATTTAGTGATTCATCAGTTCTGTATAACACCCAGTGCTCATTACACCAAGTGCCTCCTTCATGCCCATCCCCCAATTATCCTTTGCCCAACCCACCTCTCCTCCAGCAACCCTCAGTTTGTTTCCTAGAGTTCAGCATCTCTTACGGAGGAAAAGTGAATGCTTTTCCAGTAACATATAGTGTCCCTCTCAATTTTGATCTTATTTTAAACAGAAGAACATAAGAAGAGGGAAGGAAAAATAAGACAAATCGAGATTTCTAGTGAAGAAAGAGGAGCAACTGCCTAGGGTAGCAATGAAATGAGAAGGACATTTAGTTTATTTTCAGAACATGGGATTTGGGAGAATAGAAAACTGCTCCCACTTGAGAGGATTGCAGAAGAAATAGGATCCTGAGAAAATAGTCTGATTTCAGCTAAAGCAAGTAGGTGAAAAGAATGTTTGGGTAAGAGGTTAAGGATATTGGCAATCGAGCTTAGCGTAAAGCTTGAGATATTTAGCACACAGTGAGCAGTCCAGAAAAGGGTGGGAAATTGGATAAAATTAAGCCATGCCCAGAGCATTTGGGCATAAGAGACTGAGGCTCGATGGACCTGGCATGGAAGGACCTGAGATGCCTGGGCATCTAGGGGTGACTGAGGTAAGCACATCTGTAGGTCATGGCAAAAGAGATCCAAGTCTTCTATAAGAGATTTAGTTAATCTAAGGCTTGGAATACCTTCCTTAGAACTAGGACCTCAGCTGCTCAGGACTTAACTAAAATTCCAGGTGAACATGATGTGGAGGTGGTTGGGAGGAGGATGTGGGGCACAAAGGTATTTTGTTTATGAAGTGTCTTCTGTGTTAATGTCAGAAGACAGACTCTCTCAACAACCCCGGCAGTGAACTTGGGCATAAAAGCTCTAGCCATTGATTAAGTCAACTAAAGGTCACTAATATTGCTCTTCCTCATGATTAGCACGCTTAAAGAAATTTTGGGGGATCCTGGGCAGCTAAAAAAAGACATGTGGTGTCAATGTTGCCATCCTCCCAAGCAGTAAATATGCAGGTGACCAGGTCATATGAGGGTTTGCAGCATTGTTTACTGAAAGCACAATTGCTCGCATCTTCAGCCTTTTTTCTGAACGTTTGGTTCAATTTCTTATACTAATAAACACCCGCATATTATTAGGAACTGTTGCTGCTCTTACAGCTCTTTTAAATGGTGAGGTCCACATTTTCACATGAAAATTGGGTCTCGATGTGAAAATGTGCCATTCAGGTCCTCAAATTTCAAGGACAGCACCTATGGAATGACAATGTGGATTACTGAGAATTTAATTATTAATCTCTTAGTGAAGAATTTATAATGGTTTTATTCTCTTGTTTCAGAAAACTAGTCTATTTCTAATGCATGTTGGCCAGAGTATTTGATTCAGAGCGCTGGCATCTGTCTCCTGATTTTTCATTTGAGAGATTTTCCTTAAGTCTTAGACTTCAAGTTAACAAAACGGCGCTAACCTGATAAAGCAGCCAAGGTTCCTGATGTCATGGTTACCTATCTTTGTCATTAAGGTATCACAGACATGCCCATTCTCTGTATTTGTTCTACCAAATCATGACCATTACATTTTCCTACTAGCTATAATATCTTTATAGATAGCAGATAGTAAGCACAATAAACATGATTTTCAGATTAATCTAATAAGTAGATGGCATACTTTTCCTAATTGTTGTAGTTACCATAGCAAAACCAAAGTAGCACAAGCAGAAACGTGTTCATACACACTACAAATAGTTTTGTGTCTAGAATATGCATAACAAAGGCAAAGGAATGAATTAGATGGATCAATTGGAAATACTAATGCACATTTAATTAAGAAAAGATTGAAGAAACATTTGATCTTTTAGAGTAATAGTTTATGTATATCTAATATCTGTTCAAGTTATTTGGGATCTATACCCTCAAAGGTGGAATTGTAAGTAAGAAAAACAATGCATGTCTAAGAACAACAACAAGCCTATAATATAAAATCTGCAAATTAACAAATTCTATTGAAAATTCCTCTTTAGGCAGGAGATTTTGATGGTCCCTATATACCTCAATACTTCATGAATACATGACACTTTCAATGTTACATGTTTGGCCCTATGTGGCTATTTCAGTCAGATTTAGGTAAAGTGACAGAATTTCATTTTTAAGGAAAAGTGAATGCTTCATTTTTAGTAACATTGTGCTTGAAGCAGATGAACCTGAGAATTGAGAGTTCCTGCATACAGTCACTTTGCCAGGTGGCTCTCATCGGGGTGTTTATTGTTAAAAACCCCGCTATTTCTGCCTGAGGTTTGAAGCCAGGACTTCATAGGATCCCCTGCTGCACTCCTCAATTCTTTCCATGCAGAGAGCAGATGGGTGAAGCAGAATAAATCCCAGGCTCGGAGGCAACAATGTAGCATTCCAGAGACCAGTGATGGTGTTGCTTTTAGTTGGAGGAAATGCTAATTGGAGTTGGGAGTGAAAGTTAGCATTGAAAATTGGACTTGGTTTATGAGACAGTTGGGAAACTTGTTAAAGGTATTATCACGACCATATTTTGATAAACAGAGACAAAATGTGAACATTACAAACATTAGTCAATTGTTTCTAATTTAGCTTGGTTGGTTAGAACAAGATGCTTTGAGGGTAAGCACACAGGTCATGAGATCCTGTCTTAATTTTTAGAACTTACATCGTCCTTTGTATTAAACAAGGCTAACTTATCAAGTCATTTGGATTCTATAATTTCCAATAAATTCCATCTGGCATAAATAGCATGAACAGGTCTTCTTCTGATTTGTCTGACTGCTGTTTTATGGCTTCACTGTGGCACTTATTATATTGTATCTTGTATTTTTGTGCATCTTTTTCTCATGGTTTTCAGTTTCCTTTAGGAAGACATCATGCATTTTCATCATTATAGCCCTAGAACTGAGTCCATTGCCCCAAACTGGAAAGCTAAAACATAACAGAAAGAAGCAGCCAACATTCCTTCCAGTAACGGTCAAGGATGGTCATACAAAATAGAACTAATTTACTGATTTTGGAATGGGCTGAACAATATTATTCAACTATAGGCCTTCTAATTATACATTTATTTAACTTGCCATTGGAATTATGTGAAGGGGCACCTGGGTGGCTCAGTCGTTAAACATCTGCCTTTGGCTCAGGTCATGATCCCAGGGTCCTGGGATCGAGCCCTGCATCGGGCTCCCTGCTTTGCAGGAAGCCTGCTTCTCCCTCTCCCACTCCCCCACCCCAGCCTATGTTCTCTCTCATGCCGTGTCTCTCTCTCTCTGCCAAATAAATAAATAAAATCTTTTAAAAATAAATAAATAGATAAATAGATAAAAATTTTAAAAATAAAATTATGTGAATACATGGGCTTAAATAAATGCGTCGACCTTTAAATCAAGTGTTTATGTGCCATTATTATTTCAAATTGAGCACTGCAGCTATGGGCACAGAGCAGTCATGACAGTATGTGAAGATATTTTGCCAAAGAAATTTTATTTAATGATATTGGGGAATTGGAGAATAGTAACCATTACTGCAATTAGACCCATGAAGTTCCAAGTCATTAAAATACCTAAATGGATATTCATATTTTTCTCAATTATCTCACTGAATGAGACTTTTGGTTTCTCTGGGCCATGATAACTTGCTTCACTTGTTGGAATTCCCAGAAGACACCCTGGATCAAAAGCTAGTCCTCCTTCAGAGAGGCTTGGAGCTTCTCACCAGAATACTCTGTCTCCATGACAGAGTACTTACTTTTATTTTACTATTTCTCACTTTCTCTAACCTTAAGCTGTCTTTATTTCTATCTCCCTGAGTATTGTCTTCCAGGACTCTGAGTTAATTTCTAGTAGTTCTAGTATAGTTCACTTTTAATTTAGTCTAGTATAGTTCACTTTTAATTATAAAAAATTAGAAAATTATATTGTATATGCAACCACAACCATTTTCAACATAGAAGGTAACTCTACATGTAGTGAAGAGTAATAAATACATCCTTAATTACAATAAAAAAGAATAGTTTGTTGGCTATCTTTAATAGCTCTAGTGGTTTCTTTGAATGGAGCTCTATCATTAAATGTATTATAAAATTTACATTTTTTATCACGATAGAAATTTTATTTTAATCTAACAAGGGATAAAACTGAAAAAAATGCATAGCTTGTAAAAAATAAACTGTGTGGCATTTATTTCATTAACAGAGACCAGTGGGAGCCCCAGTGGCACCAGATGAAGTGAGCAGGCCAAAATAACACTACAACAGCTCTGCAGTTTAACTGGTCATTGGATCCATAGCCCATTCGAGTAGGCCAGGACTTATCTGCCAAAACTAAGCAGGTGACTGCCAGCTAAAATTAAAAAACATTCTGATAGGACTTGGAGTCTCCTAAAGTAACATCCCAAATGTCCAGGATTCAACTGAAAATGACCCATCATATGGAGAACTAGAAAACTACAAACTGATTGAGAAAAGAAAATAAACTGACATCAACCCTGAGTTACATCAGATGTTAGAATTATCAGACAAGGATTTTAAGGAAACCATCATAAAATAATTTAATAAACGATTACAAATTCTCCTCCGATAAAGACTTCCTAAATTTGTCAAAAGACATAAATCCAGATTTGAAAAGCTGAATGGATCCCAAATAGAACAAACACAAGTAAATTTACACCCAGACACATCATAAATAAAATTTTGAAAACTAAATACAAAGTTGAAAGTATTATCACTATCATGTGTTTTCTTTTCAAGCAGCCAGAGAAATGATGCATTACCTATATGGCAACACTAATTCCAATGACACCAGATTTCTGATTGTGAACCACGGAGTGTAGAAAGAAGTGGTACAGGGAGGAAGAGCTAAGGTGGCGGAGCAGTAGGAGGACCCTAGGCTTGCCTCGTCCCTTGAACACAGCTAGATAAATATCAAATCATTCTGCATACCCAAGAAATTAATCTGGGGACTGACAGAACCAGCTGCACAACTAGAGGGAGAGAAGAGGCCACATTGTGGAAGGTCTGTGGTTCGGGGGAGAAATGGTTTGGGAGTGCTATGGAGGGGAGGGAGCCCTGTTGATGAAGAGAGGTGAGAGAGAGAGAGAGAGAAGAGGAGTTCAAGGAAAGCACTCCCCCAAAGCCACTGACTGGGAAAACAAAAAAAACTGATTTTTGTGAGTTTTTACAACCAGCAGGTCTCAAAGACTAGAGTTTTTTGGTTTTTGTTTTTCCTTAGAGAGAGAGAGAGAGCACATGCACATATGTGCACACACAGGGAAGAGGGGGGAGGGCAGAAAGAGAATCTTAAGCAGGCTCCACGCCTAGCACAAGCCCCACACACGGCTTGATCTCATGATCCTAAGACCATGACTTGAGCCAATATCAAGAGATATCAGCTTAACTACCTAAGCCACACAGGCACCCCTCAAAGACTAGAGTTTCAGAGGTCCCAGGTATGGCTCGTATAGAACCCAGTGGACACCACAGTGCTCCTGTGGAGAAGAATGACATATAGCCTGGGGGCAGAGGATGTGACCTGAGGATTCCCTGGGACACACTGGGAGAGATGATTCCCCTATTTTGCAGCACATTTGGGAGAGGAGGCATTGCCTCTCCAGGAACAAAAGAGCTAGCTGGTCCCGGTTCCCTCCCCACCCTTCAGCATAGGCACAGAGACACCTGCTGATGGCAGCTAACCTGGACACTAGCTCTTTGCAGTGCTTTACTCCAAACTTTACACCCCTGTGTTTTGGTGTAACTGCCCTTCTGAGACAAACCTGCATCAGTCCCAGCATGGTAAGATCTTCTCTTGGAGGACCAGTATGGGTCCCTGCCAGGCCAGGTCCCTAAAGTTTGGGAGTTTTAAAACTCAGCTGGCCTGCCTGGGATAGAACAGAAGTGGGCAGACAGCCTGGACACAGTCAGGTGGTGATCTGGGGAACACTTGGGAAACACAAGGAGAGATTGTTTACTCTTCTGGGAGGGCTTCCTGGACAATGGTAGGCACAAACTCCCCCTCTGGGGTCAAGGGAGGGGGCTGGCCCCATTTGCCTGTCTGACCCCTCAGCATAAACTAACCTCAGTAAGCACCACAGCACTAGCAATAGTGGCCTAAACCACTTACACTAAGCCCCACCCCCCTGCGTGCTGCTGGTGCTGCTTTTGTTGGCAAGTGTACCTAAAACCCAAAGCAGCAGGCCCTTCCCCTAGAAGACCAGAACAACCCCACCCTCCCCACAACACACCCCATGTCTACTGACCAAAGAGTTCTGCAAAGCTTCAGCTCTAGTGGAAATAGCATCAGGTCTCTTTTAACATGCAGACTGGAGCACACCTAGGTAAAACCCACCACCTTTGGCCAAGGTACAAACACTCCCCACTGCAGGCAAGGAGAAACTACAGAGAACTGACCTGAAGAAAAGAGCAGCCAAAACACAACAGCAGAATGCACACAGTATGCACCAGAGATGCTTCCTGAAGCACCAGGCCCTGGATAGTATATGACTTCCTCTTAATAAAGCCATTACTCGGGACACCTGGGTGGCTCAGTTGGTTAAGTGGCTGCCTTCGGCTCAGGTCATGATCCCAGCATCCTGGGATCGAGTCCCACATTGGGCTCCTTGCTCGGCAGGGAGCCTGCTTCTCCCTCTGCCTCTGCCTGCCACTCTGTCTGCCTGTGCTTGCTCTCTCTCTCCCTCTCTCTCTGACAAGTAAATTAAAAAAAAAAATAAAGCCATTACTCTCAGGACCAGGAAGCATAATAGACTTTCCTAACACATGGAAGACAGAGACCTAGACAAAATGCTAAGACAGAAGAATTCATCCCAAAAGAAAGAAGAAGAAAAGGTCACGGACAGGGATCTAATTGAAACAGATATAAAGAATATCCCTAATCTAATATTTAAAGCCAGAATAATAAGAATACTATTTGGGCTTAAGAAAAGCATAAAATATAAGGAGTCCCTCACTGCAAGGATAAAACCCTTAAAACAAGTCCGGCAAAAATGAAATAAGCAATAGCCAAGATTAGAAACTGGCTGGATGTAATGACCACAAGGATGGAAGAAGCAGAGGAACAAATCAGTGATATAGAAGATAAAATTATGGAAAATAATGAAGCTGGAAAGAAAAGTGAAAGAAAATACTAGATCATAAATGTAGACTTAGGGAACTCAGTGACTCCATAAAGCATAATAACATTTCTATCATAGGGGTCCCAGAGGAAGAAGAGAGGGAAAAGGGGGCAGAAAGTTTATGTAAGAAAATAATACCTAAAAACCTCCTTAATCTGGGGAAGGAGTCAGACATCCAAATTCATGAGGCATAGAGACTCCCATCAAAAGCTGTAGTCATCAAGACTGTATGGTACTGGCATAAAAACAGGTTCATGGATCAATGGAACAGAATAGAAAACCCAGAAATGGACCCACAACTATATGGTCAACTAAATCTTCAACAGAGCAGGAAAGAATGTCCAATGGAAAAAAGACAGTCTCTTCAACAAATGTTTGGGAAAACTGGACAACAACATGCAAGAGAATGAAACTGGACCACTTTCTTACACCACACATGAAAACAAATTCAAAATGGATGAAAGATCTAAGTACGACAAGAAGCCATCAAAATCCTAGAGGAGAATGACAGAGAGTAACTTTGACCTTGGCTATAGCAACTTCTTACTAGAAACATCTCCTGAGGCAAGGGAAACAAAGGCAAAAATGAACTATTGGGACCTCAAAAACTAAAACACAGCCTATGGAATGGGAGAAGATATTTGCAAATGACATCTCTGATAGAGGGTTAGTATCCAAAATCTATAAAGAACTTATCAAACTCAACACCCAAAAAAACAAATAATCCAGTGTAGAAATGAGATGAAGACATAAATAGACATTTTTCCAAAGAAGACATACAGGTGACTAGCAGACACATGAAAAGATGCTTAACATCACTCATCATCAGGAAAAAACAAATCAAAACTATAATGAGATATCACCTCACATCTATGAGAGTGGCTAAAACTAACAAGTAAACAACAGATGTTGGCGAGAATGAGGAGAAAGGGGAACCTTCTTACACTGCTGGTAGAAATGGAAATCAGTGCAGCCACTCTGAAAAAGAATATGGAGGTTCCTCAAAAAGTTAAAAATAGGGGTGTGTCAAGGTGGCTCAGCTGGTCAGGTGTCTGACTCTTGATTTTGGCTCAGGTCACCATCTCAGGGTTGTGGGATCGAGCCCCTCATAAAGCTCTGTGCTGGGCCTGGAGCCTGCTTGGGATTCTCTCTCTCTCTCTCCCTATGCCCCTCCCTTGTTGCTCTATCTCTAAAAGAAAAAAAAAGGGGGGGTGTATAGCTTTTCAAATGCTGAAAGAATTGTCTGTTCTCTTCATGAGTTATCTAAGTTATACAGAGTGATTAAAATAAGGATTATAATACCATCTGATCTTGAAGACAACGATGTTCTAAAATGGAGGAAGATAAAGGGACCTAAAATGGAAGTAAGTTCCCTCTACTTCAGTCAAAGCAGTAAAATGTTAATACCAATAGGCTTGATAGATCACATGTGTATACTGTAATACCCCAAACAACCACTATGAAAACTACACAAAATATCCAAATAAATAACTCAAGATGAAATCCTGAAAAAATGGTCAAGTAACCCATAGGAAGGTAAGAACAACAAAAGAATCCAACAGAGAACAAATAATAAAATGATAGAGTTCAAACTGAACATAGCAATAATTACTTAAATGTTAATGGCCTAAATACACTAATTATAAGGAAGAAATTGACAGGATAATTTTTTTTTAAACCAAAGAGAGATAATTTTTTTTTAAACCAAAGAGAGACTGTGGACTCTGAGAGGCAAAGTGAGGGGTTTGGAGGGGAGGGGGATGGGAGGGGTTGGGTGAGCCTGGTGGTGGGTATTGTGGAGGGCATGTATGGCATGGAGCACTGGGTGTGGTGCATAAACAATGAATTCTGGAAAACTGAGAAGAAATAAAAATTTAAAAATACTAAAAAAATAAAAGCTTGACCTAATAACATGCTGTTTATAAGAAACTCACTTCAAATTCAATGACAAGTAGGTTGAAAGTATAAGGATGGAAAAAGGTATACCATGCAAACATCAATTTTTTAGCATGACTGTCTACGTAGAAAATCTGAAAGAACTCAAAAACTTTCCTGGAACTAATAAAAGATTATAGCAATGTTACAAAGGATAAAGTTGATATACAAAAGTCAATTGCTTTCCTATACAACAGCAATGAACAAGTGGAATTAGAAATTAATAACACATTTATACTAGCATGTCAAAAATGAAATACTTAGGTATAAATCTAACAACATACAAACTAGATCTATATGAAGAAAACTATAAATCTCTGATGAAAGATATCAAAGAACTACATAAGTGGAGAAATATCCCACGCTCATGGGTAGGAAGATTCAATATTGTCATGATGTTAGTTCTCTCCAATTTGATCTATAGATTCAATACAATCCCAAACAAAATCCCACCAAATAATTCCACAGATAACAACAAACTTATTCTAAAGTTTATATGGACAGGCAAAGGACCCAGGATAGCAACACGATATTGAAAGAGAACAAAGTTGGAGAACTGACATGACCCAACTTCAAGACCTCAGACAGTAATTGCACGTGGTATTGGCAAAACATACACAGATAGATAATTAGAACAGAATAGATGGCCTGGAAAAAGATGCATGTAAATAGAGTCATCTGATCATGGACAAAGAAGTGAAGCAATAGTCTTTTCAGTACATGGTGAAACAAGTGGATATCTACATGCAGAAAAGTGAATTCTCACACAAACCTACATCCTTCATGAAAATTAACTCAAAATGGACTGACTGCAGACCTAAATATAAAATGCAAAACTATAAAATGTCTAGAAACTAACATGGGAGCAAACCTAGATAACCTTGGGTAAGCTGATGACTCTTTAGATACAACACCGAAGGCACGGTCCATGAAAGAAATATTGACAAACTGAACCTCATTAAAATTTAAAACTTTTGCTTTATGAAAGACAGTGTCAAGAGAATGAGAAGACATAGGGGATCATCGTTCATAAAAACTCTTTTTATTTTAGCGACACAACAAAACTAGATTTCTCAGTCTTTGTGGTCATATGACTAAATTTGACCAGTGGAATGTGAATAGAGAGATAGCCACTACTGTTGGTATTGGCCTATAAAAACCTTCCAGATGCCATGTTCCATTTTCCTCCCTCCACCAGTGGCCTGCTGCAGAAGAGTATGATAAACTTGGAAACCACTTTTGAAAATGGAAAAAGAAAAAAGAGAGAAGAGCTTGTGACCCTAAATCACCATTCAGAGGACAACTGATCATGAGAACCCATTTTGGATTTGACATCTGTGAAAAATAAGTGATTTCATTAAGCCATAGAGATGTGGGACAGCCAAGACTTCTTAACTCATATAATCATTCTTAGCAGCTCCTCGGATATTGACGCCAACACACTTTCCCAGAACATCCGACTGCCTCTCCTGTTTGGACATGCAGATGCATTGGTCAAAAATGTTCTTTTGTCCAATGAGGCAATATCTGCAGTGGCCTCTGGGTTTGATATAATTTTCTCTTTATAACCCTAAATCTAACATTTAAAAATATTTATAACTCCCCTACCTTGTTTCAAGAAGAATTTAGAGTAGCTGACAAAAATACATACATTATACCAATATCAAATAACTTAGAAAAAAATAAGAAAAAAAGAGCAACCATAAGAAATAGAAACAGGAAATTTAAATAATCTCAGGTAAGGTAAATACATAAATATGTTCCAGAAAAAAGCTAATGCTGTAGAACCCACATTAACCAATAAGATTTCTAGCCACCTACATAATTGGGAAATGATATAGTCCATGAATTTATTTCATGCTTTTTTATCAATTATTAAGATTTATCTGCATGCCTTTTTATTAAGGGAAAAAGAAATCAAGCTAGAAATTGTTCAGGAAAAATACTACTTATCCTGACCTTGAGGAGATTTTTCTCCTACGTATTCTGATAGAGAGGACGGTGAATAAGAAACTCTTTCCTACAGCAAACACTGCCATGAATCAAAAGATTAAATTTCTCAAGTGAAACACGAAAAGGAATAGTAAATGGAGACAGACACCCACCCTCCTCTTTTTTCTTGTTCCTCATTTACTTTTCTCAGAAATCTTTAATAACAACTGAAATATTTTCCTCAGATATCAATTAATCTATTGAGAAAGAAATAAGGTGGAAAGGTAGATTGTAATGTTTTCTCAGTGGTATCTATGCAGTTGTAGGTCAGTAGCTACTCATTACCAAATATGGGGATTGTCTCCAAACTTCTTTTTTTAAATCTCCAAACTTCTGAAATTTTTCAGAACATGGAAGCGGACACAAATACAACTGCTCATTGGAAAATATACATGCAAACTTCCTCTGGGTTTCAGAGTAAGAATGCTGTATAAAAAGATAGTCACTTGGGACACCTGGGTGGCTCAGTTGGTTAAGCGGCTGCCTTCGGCTCAGGTCATGATCCCAGCGTCCTGGGATCGAGTCCCACATCGGGCTCCTTGCTCCACAGGGAGCCTGCTTCTCCCTCTGCCTCTGCCTGCCTCTCTGCCTGCCTGTGCTCGCTCGCTCTCTCTCCCTCTCTCTCTGACAAATAAATAAATTTTAAAAAATTAAAAAAAAAGATAGAGTCACTTAACTTTGATATATAGAAACCCTTTAGCTATAAAGCAGTGAGGAAGATTACTAGAGACTAGATGATTTTTCTCAGTGTAAATATAAAAATAAGTGCACTAACTTTTTTTAGAGCAAATTTGAATAACGTAAAAGTTTAATATCACTATAAAATAAAAATTCCAACATTTTCTGTTTATAAAATAAAGAATTGGAGTTGGGTTCCAGTTCCCAGCATAATATATAAAAACATTTCCCTCTTTTATCCTCATTTTTAACATTTTCTTCATGATTTGAAGAACTAGGAAATATGAAACATGGTATTTTTCATGCCCACAAGGGGGACCCTTTGCACCACAGCAACAGAGTTGATACTGCACAGATCTTACTGCTAATACACCGTTTGATTAAATGCATGATCTGCCATAAAGCACTAGAAAGTCAAGTCCTCTCTCCTCTTTGCCCTCACCTGTGAGTCCAGGCGGACAGATACAAACATAACCTGAGGATTCAGGGTGGCTGAATGAAGAAGGCAGCTGAGCAAGGCGTCCATATTGTTTCTCTGGGGACAGCTCTACACATGTCCCACCAGACAGGCAGGGGTTCCTGTTGCATTCGTTGATATGGATCTCACATTGGGCACCCGTGTATCCTGTAGGATAAAAGTTCAGAGAAGCAGCTGAGTCAAAACTCCTCCCCCAGAGTTTATGACTGAAAGGAGACTGACCACTGTGCTGGTACCAATTAACAAGACCATGTGCTGCCCTCAAGGAGTGAACAAGGAGAATCTCGTAAGAGAAGCTTTCCTTGCCAACAGCAGTAGCAACGAATCACGTGTACCATACCGACCAATATTTTTAAAAATATTAGATTAAAAAGATAAAATGGGACTTCAGGATAACTTTGATTTCCTGATTATTTTAAAGACTCCATTTACTCAGATACTCCAACTGAATTTTTAGCAAGAAAATAATATTTTTTAAGAAAATAGCCCAAAAAGGGAAAAAAAAGAAAATAGCCAAAATGAAAAGGGAGAGATCACAACTAACACCAAGGAAGTAGAAACAATTATTAGAAGTTATTATCAACAGTTATATGCAAATAAGTTAAGCAACCTAGATGAAATGGATGCATTCCTGGAAAATGACAAACTCCCAAAATTGAACCAGGAAGAAATTGACAACCTGAACAGACCGATATCTAGTAACAAGATTGAAGCAGTGATCAAAAACCTCCCCAAAAACAAGAGCCCAGGACCTGACGGATTCCCTGGGGAATTCTACCAAACTTTCAAAGAAGAAATAACACCTATTCTCCTGAAGCTGTTTCAAAAAATTGAAGCAGAAGGAAAACCTCCAGACTCTTTTTATGAAGCCAGCATTACCCTGATCCCCAAACCAGGCAAAGACCACACCAAAAAGGGGAATTTCAGACCAATATCACTGATGAATATGGATGCTAAGATTCTCAACAAGATCCTAGCAAATAGGATCCAACAGCACATTAAAAAGATTATCCACCATGACCAGGTGGGATTCATCCCTGGGTTACAAGGATGGTTCAACATTTGCAAATCAATCAATGTGATAGAACAAATCAATAAGAGAAGAGAGAAGAACCACATGGTCCTCTCAATTGTTGCAGAAAAAGCATTTGACAAAATCCAGCATCTGTTCCTGATTAAAATGCTTCAAAGTATAGGGATAGAGGCAACATTCCTGAACTTCATAAAATCTATCTATGAAAGACCCACAGCAAATATCATCCTCAATGAGAAAAAGCTCACAGCCTTCCCGTTGAGATCAGGAACACGACAAGGATGCCCACTCTCACCACTCTTGTTCAACATAGTATGAGAAGTCCTAGCAACAGCAAACAGGCAACAAAGAGAAATAAAAGGTATCCAAATTGGCAAGGAAGAAGTCAAACTCTCTCTCTTCGCAGATGACATGATATTTCATATGGAAAACCCAAAAGACTCCACCCCCAAACTACTAGAACTCATACAGCAATTCAGTAACGTGGCAGGATACAAAGTCAATGTACAGAAATCAGTTACTTTCTTATACACTAACAATGAAAACACAGAAAGGGAAATTAGAGAATCAATTCCATTTACTATAGCACCAAGAACCATAAGATACCTGGGAATAAACCTAACCAAAGAGGTAAAGGATCTGTACTCGAGGAACTACAGAACACTCATGAAAGAAATTGAAGAAGACGCAAAAAGATGGGAGACCATTCCATGCTCTTGGATCGGAAGAATAAACATTGTTAAATATGTCTATACTGCCCAGAGCAATCTATACTTTTAATGCCATTCCGATCAAAATTCCACTGGTATTTTTCAAAGAGCTGGAGCAAATAATCCTAAAATTTGTATGGAATCAGAAGAGACCCCGAATTACAAAAATAAAACTGGCAGCATCACATTACCTGATTTCAAGCTTTATTACAAAGCTGTGATCACCAAGACAGCATGGTACTGGCATAAAAACACACACATAGACCAGTGAAACAGAGTAGAGAGCCCAGATATGGACCCTCAACTCTATGGTCAAATAATCTTTGACAAAGCAGGAAAAAATATACAGTGGAAAAAAGACAGTCTCTTCAATAAATGGTGCTGGGAAAATTGGACAGCTATATGTAGAAGAATGAAACTCGACCATTCTCTTATACCATACACAAAGATAAACTCGAAATGGATAAAAGACCTCAATGTGAGACAGGAATCCATCAGAATCCTAGAAGAGAACATAAGCAGTAACCTCTTTGATATCAGCCACAGCAACTTCTTTCAAGATATGTCTCCAAAGGCAAAGGGAAAAAAAGCAAAAATGAACTTTTGGGATTTCATCAAGATCAAAAGCTTCTGCACAGCAAAGGAAACAGTCAACAAAACAAAGAGGCAACCCACGGAATGGGAGAAGATATTTGCAAATGATAGGACAGACAAAAGGTTGATATCCAGGATCTATAAAGAACTTCTCAAACTCAACACACACAAAGCAGATAATCATATCAAAAAAATGGGCAGAAGATATGAACAGACACTTCTCCAGTGAAGACATACAAATGGCTATCAGACACATGAAAAAATGTTCATCATCACTAGCCATTAGGGTGATTCAAATTAAAACCACATTGAGATACCACCTCACACCAGTTAGAATGGCCAAAATTAGCAAGACAGGAAATAACGTGTGTTGGAGAGGATGTGGAAAAAGGGGAACCCTCTTACACTGTTGGTGGGAATACAAGTTGGTGCAGCCACTTTGGAGAACAGTGTGGAGATTCCTCAAGAAATTAAAAATAGAGCTTCCCTATGACCCTGCAATTGCACTACTGGGTATTTACCCCAAAGATACAGATGTAGAGAAAAGGGCCATCTGTACGCCAATGTTTATAGCAGCAATGGCCACGGTCGCCAAACTGTGGAAAGAACCAAGATGCCCTTCAATGGACGAATGGATAAGGAAGATGTGGTCCATATACACTATGGAGTATTAAGCCTCCATCAGAAAGGATGAATACCCAACTTTTGTAGCAACATGGACAGATCTGGAAGAGATTATGCTGAGTG
This sequence comes from Mellivora capensis, assembly GCA_004024625.1. NCBI lineage: Eukaryota > Metazoa > Chordata > Mammalia > Carnivora > Mustelidae > Mellivora > Mellivora capensis. The sequence continues at coordinate 15,656 of PISX010005849.1, read as the reverse complement.
AAATAAGTCAAGCAGAGAGAGTCAATTATCATACGGTTTCACTTATTTGTGGAGCATAACAAATAACACGGAGGCCATGGGGAGATGGAGAGGAGAAGGGATTTGAGGGAAATTGGAAGGGGAGGTGAACCATGAGAGACTATGGACTCTGAAAAACAACCTGAGGGTTTTGAAGGGGCGGGGAGTGGGAGGTTAGGGGAGCCAGGTGGTGGGTATTAAGGAGGGCACGTATTGCATGGAGCACTGGGTGTGGTGCAAAAACAATGAATACGGTTACACTGAAAAGAAATAAAAAAAAAAAAAAGAAAATAGCCAAAAAGTCAGTAGAAACTACATAGCCAGCCCTAAATTCTTTTCTTAGAACTCAAAGCAAAGGCTAATGATTACTTCTTCACACTGAGTTAGACAGAATAAAAAATTATTTTGTATTTAAATGGATTTAGCTGGGTCATTTTATTAAGGATATGAATAAAAATCAAACATTTAGTACTTTATAAAAAATTTAAATATTAAATATAAAAGACAGTCCATGACAGAACTATTTCTTTGGCTTTACATACACGTGCACCTGTTTAAAAAAACTATATATATTCATAAATATAGTCTTACTGTGTGCATATTAACATAACTGGAATCGCACTGTACACATCCTTCTGTAACTTACTTTTTTCACTCCCTTGCACAATCTATCCATGTTAGTAATATAGCTCTAACTCATAATTTTAAACTATTCCAAGTATTCTGTAACATGGAAATACCATAGTTTAACCATAGTTTAATTATATATGCATGCTTCTGTAAATGTCTGGGTCTAACACTGGGGTCTTTACATAGGATAGAATTTCTGAGTTATAGATTATGTACATTTTTTATTTTAATAGACACTGATAAACACCTTTGGAGTAGTTGTGCCATCTATATACTTACTAGCACTGGATGAAGATGTATATAGTTCCATACTTGCCAAAAATTGCTATCACCAAATATAATGTTTTACCTAGTAGTTGTATTTTTAAAAAAATTTTTACTTCATTAATGTTTGGGTTTACATTTTCCCCAGTTACTATTGAATTTTACATGCTTTTGGATTTTTAAAACTCGCTTCATATCAGTTTCCTATTTTTCCCATTAGACTGTCTTTCTGATTGATTTATAAGATGACTTACATAGCGTGATACATACATAAGCTGAAATATGAAGTTCTTAAAGAACATAATTTGACTTATAATACAAGTGACTTCACAGTCAACTAAAGATCTTTGCAATGTCACTTAACTCTGCTGAGAATTATGTTTTTAACATAAAATCTACAATCCAAAATTATAAAACCTATAAATTTGATTACAGTATTTCTTTACTTTAAAATCATTCAGTGGCTTCTGCTTTCATACAAAATAAAATTCAAAATCCTTAACCTGAAATGCCCTTTATTATCTGGCCCCATTCCCATCTCTACATTCCTTCCCTAGAATGTTTTCTCCCCTGGGGCCTTTATGACAGGGTTTCCTTGCCTAGAATATACTCCTCCAAGACTGTGGTTGGCTAAGTCTTAGTTTTGAGACTTAATCTTGTATGATTGTCTTGGAATGGCTTTTTCTCATGAACAGATCTAAGTAAAATCCCTTTGTTTTCTCTCATATCACTCAGTTATTTCTTTCATTGCTCGTACAATAATTTATTATTTTTGTTATTGTTTTTATGTATGGTGTGTCTCTCAATAGACCTTAAGCTCCAAAAAAAGCAAGGATTATTTTTTATTTATTCACCACTCTAATACCGAGCAATGCATAAAGAGTAGACTTTCAATCAATGACTGAATGAGAGCCAAAGAGTAATTATCAACAGTTTAGATTACAATTCTAGTTGAGCAAGTAAATTGGAGAATTGACTATTAATAAGCAAATAATGAGGACATGATATGATTACTCATTTTGTAATTTAAATAAAAACCTGAATGGGGTCATATGACAAACCATAACCACAACACAAATTCTGTTGCTCAACAGTATAATACCTTTGTCATATATGACCCTTGAGGTCTTTCTCAACTATTTGAAGAAGAAACTTCCAGATGGAAAAGGAAATTAAAAGCACATTCAGATCAAATCCCACAATCCTTTGTGGTGACCCTCCCCCCACCAAGAACCCTAGTTATTGGTTCTTGGTTCCAAAGTTCTCCCTCTCTTTTTCTTTTTTTTAAGATTTTATTTATTTATTTGACAGACAGAGATCAGAAGTAGGCAGAGAGGCAGGCAGAGAAAGAGGGGGAAGCAGGTTCCTTGCTGAGCAGAGAGCCCGATGCGGGGCTGGATCCTAGGACCTGAGATCATGACCTGAGCTGAAGGCAGAGGCTTTAACCCACTGAGCCATACAGGCACCCCTTAAACCCACTTTTCCATAAGTTTTTATAAAGTGGTATTCCTTGTGCTACACTGAACTTATTGAAGAAAGCTCCAACTATTTTCAATTTTCTTCTCAGTTTAAGTCTCAAGTCTCATACCCAGGCCAGGTTACGAGGTAATTTAAAACCTTCATAAATCCTTTTTTGCTTTCTGACTCATGCACGATCCTATTCCTATAGTGAACATTAGGAAGGTTCTGATTTATGGTCTTCCCAGTCCTGTCCCTACCACTGGAGCCCTGTGGGAATTTTGTTTGCTGCTCCCTTTAACCATGTATATAAATAGACTCCTTCAGTGAAGGCTATATTCAATAGTTTTAATAAGTTTTTCTACAAAACTTTGTATAAAGGAACAATATGATATTGAGTCAAGTCCCCAGGGTTCTTATGGTTTTTCTTCTTTTAAACAAATCCAATCTTACCTGGGTAACAAGAACAATTTTAAGATAAGCATTTAAGATGACTGATACTTCTTGTAATTAATTATTTTTGAAGTGAGGACCCCAGTGGTGGATTCTTGCCATTGCCTTCAGTCGTGGTGGTCTTTTAATCCAAAGGAATGGTCTTCTTTTTCTTAGATACAGAGTAATCTGAAGCATTAAATCTTCTCTTTATATATAACAGTAATAGGATACAAAGACATTCTGGAATTTTCTATCTAGGCAAAATTACCATCATCCAGTAACCCAAGAAAGAAACTCAACCAGAACTGTCCTTGGGCTGTGCCCCTCTCTTAATTCCCACATCATAGCTGCCTCCTCAAGAGTCTCATGGCTGTCCATTCCCTCATCCCCACCCTTAACACTGTAGTCATAGTTATGGCAAATAGCCTTATCTCTTGTTTAAACTACTGAAGAACTTTTTTGTTGTTGTTTACTAGAATCAGTGCCTTTTGGTTTATTTTTCTCAATCATCTTCCACTCACTCACTCTCTCTTCCAGAGATTTATTATTAAATCTGCAGGCCAGATTATGCTACTTCTCTGTCCCATAGTGTTCTGGGCAGACAAGCAGCATTGTGATCTGGCTTGAGTCTTGTCTTGTTCCCCAAGCTCAACTCTCTACCACCAGCCCTATGTTGTCCAGCATTGTGGAACAATCACTCCAAGTTCTACAACTGGATATGCTCTTTTCCATGTGTGCCTATAGCCCTTTCTTCCTTCTGTCTTCCTTTCCCTTCCTCTCTGCTTTCCTTAAATTATGAGCTACTACATGCCAGCCATAGGGTCTAGAATGGTCAGTCTCTTAATTTTGGTACCTAATTAACATTGATTGAGTGCTTACTATGGTCTAGACTGATGCAGGAACTTAATATATATTACTGGATATCTCTCTAAAGTAATTCTATGGGGTGCCTGGGTGGCTCAGTGGGTTAAAGCCTCTGCCTTCGGCTCTGGTCATGATCCCAGGGTTCTGGGCTCTCTGCTCAGCAGGGAGCCTGCTTCCTCCTCTCTCTCTGCCTGCCTCTCTGCATACTTGTGATCTCTGTCTGTCAAATAAATAAATAAAATCTTTTAAAAAATAATAAAGTAATTCTACCAGGTGGTTATTATTATCATCTTTGCTTTATAGATGAGGAAACCAAGGCTCAGAGCAGTAAAGTAACTTCTCTAAAGTCACACAGTTAGTGAGTACATTTCTGCAATTTGCTTCGTGATCTTTCAAATTTTCTAAAATGGTGCCTACTGGATCAGGCCATCTCTACACTTCTTCTCCCCGTATTCCCTGTTATAGAATCTTTTGTAGCCTTTTACTGTACCAAAAATTATACTATGCACATTTGTTTACACTTTCTCTCTACTAGAATTTAAATTCTTTGGAAGAAGGGACCATGTCTTTTTGATTCCCAGACCCCTGATATATATAAGTGGTATTACAATCCATGTGGCTTAAATGATTGAATCCATGAATGAATGGAACCCGTATTGATTTGTCTCTCTCTTTTTTTTTTTTTTATAGGTAGGTCTTAACTGCCTGATTTCATTACAAACCCTCTAGAGAACAGAAACCATTCTCATATGTATTCCTACCTCTTGTTGTAGAACCTGGTACATAATAATAGTTGCTTTTTTTGAGTACCTAATATGTTCCAGGCCCTATTTTTATAATTTTATTCTTCATAATAATACAAGTCATTTTTTCACCCCTCATTTGTAGATGAGGAACTTAAGAATTGAGAGGTAACCATCTTAGTTCACTAAGATTCATAGATTTGTTCTACTCCCAAATTGTCTACTCTACCCAAATCCAATAGAATCTTGTACAGAGTGTTAATTGAATGTTGGGTGTTGATTGATCACAAGAAAGTGAAAAAACACATTTTGGATTATTTTCAGTATTTAAATTAAACCAATGACCAAAGGGCAAAAAACAGGCCGTATTCGTTATCTGAAAGTGGGTAGACACATGACTTCTAAAGATTCCTGAGCCACAGAATTCAGAGCTTCCTTTTACACTTTCACATTTGTTTTTTAACTACAAAATATATTCAACCAAAGCATGCTAAATGTCCCTTAGACAATGAGATGCCTTTCAATGGGAAGCTATTAACAACTGGATTGACCCCAGTCTCCATGTTTCCTCCCCAACCACAGGATTATTTTTTATTTAAACAGTAAAATTAAAGGGAGAAATGGATAGATGATCAGTAAGCTTTAAACAGCTAGGTTTTAAACAATTATAAGTTTATCATTTTTTACTAGAGGATCAAGAAAGAGGAGATATACTCTCTTATTTTTATCAATGAAATCAAAGTGAGAATTAGTTTAAAAATATGTCAAGTAGTTTTTTTGCCAAAATTAACATCAATATTTAAAGATGACTAGTTGACTTGAGTGTTATATAATGGTCTCTACTGATTCTGGTGTCACCTCCACACCCAGTTTAATTACCCCTTATGTGTAATTTTTAGTTGTGGTTTATGTATAGTAAACTTGTAATCTCACTTATAAATGCCTAGGAGAATACACCCATTTCTGGAATATTCTATATTCTCTATGGGGACCATCATAATTATGTTGACTGACTCCATGAATTATAATATAATCTCCTAGGATTTTAATACTGTTTCATGAGTTTCCATATATTCTAGGTATTACAGAAAACATCTTGGAAGAAAAGGAAGCATCTTCAAGTAAATTTTTCTCCATGAAAACCATGCTGAAATTGACTCTTCTATTCATTTTTTCCTCTCCATTTTTTTCTAGAAAGTTCTGATGACTGGGCAGCTTGGTAACCTACTTTAGACAGTGCAGTGTAGCGATAGGTATGTGTGAGCAATGAAGAATACAATTAAATTAAACAGTGATAAGTAGAAGAAAGAGTTGGTTTTATACTTTTAACAATAAGAATTTTTAGTTCGTGTTTGCTATGAGTGATTTGTTTCTATTCTAAGCCCCCCCAAAAAAGTAAGATCTTTGTCACTTACCAGGCCAGCAGTGACAAGTGTAATTGTCAGCACTGTCCTCACATGTAGCGTTATTATGACAGGGTTTTGACCAACACAGAGGCATCAGGGTCTCACAATGTGTCCCTGTGAATCCGCTACCCGTGCAGTTACAGCTATAGCTGGAGAGTAAAATGAAATTTTCACATCAACTCTTGGTCATATTGAGATCAAATATATTTATTCTGTCTCTTCCCCTGACCATCTGAGACCCAAGGCATGGTTTTAATACTTATAGCAAGAACTCTGGGGAATCATCTCCATAAGCCTGAAAACATTATGTATTTCCATACTAATATCTGATTATCTTTTTAAATTTATAGTATGGCTTCCTGCAAAATAATTGGGAAACCATGATGATTTACTTCAGTTTTCTCATCCACAAATTGAAGATAATAATACCTATGTCAAGGGTTATTATGATAATTAAATGTGCATATAAAGAATAGACACAGTATCTGAAGCATCAGAAAAATGCTGAATTACTAAGTAGGACTAAATAAAGTTGTTAATATTTATGAAGGCAATAGAGAATGATTTATACTACTGTGTCATTCTTTTATATATATAGCCCATTAATAAGGTACCTTATGAAAAATGAAACAATAAATTATTTAAAAAACAGGAAAAGCCCTTATTATATGAACTGTGACTTATGTTCTCTTATTTTTACATTACAGAAATATTTGAGTCTTGCTATTTCTCACCATTCATTGGTTGAGTGAGATTATCTGACAGATTCAAAACACAAATCTGATGGAGAAACTTGTTGACTTTATCAAGAGGAGTCTTTTAATTTAGATGGGATCTCCTCACGGACTTAGTACTATAAAAAGATGGGCTTGTACACTCAACTTAGATAAAATGAAGGTCTGGAGGAAAGAATGCCTATGAATATATAAAGAGTTGGAGTCATGTTCATTATGGTCTGTCTGTATATTTACCATCAAATACAGAGACTAAGATTTCACTAAGGAAACTGAAATATTATCAAATGTAATAAGTTACTATAATTTTTGTATGTATTACTAGTGATAAATCCTCTTACTAATTAAAAACATTTACCAAAAATCTACTATATACAAGACGTTAGAGACAAGAGCCATGTACTTAGGTGACTAGTGGATCTCAATTCCTAGAATTAGAGACTCTATTGGCACATTCCTTTGGTCTGCAAGAACCAATTTTCTGTGTGTGTGTGTGTGTGTGTGTGTGTGTGTGTGTGTAGTTTCTGACTTTCCCATTAACCTCATAGCAAATGTGGTACTTTCTTGTTGTGGGAAATTAAAATCAAGTTGTACTTGTTAACCTTGGGGTTATCTTCTCAAAATTTAGATAGTAAGAGAAATAAGGGTAAAATAAAAAAATTATTCATGGCACATGAGTTGAAGAAATGAAAAATAGCAGGAGTCAGCCTTGTTCTGCTTGCATTTCCATAGGAAGCAAAAGCTTTGCGTATTTTCTGTCTGATGCTTTGTGGAGACAGCAAAGCATGGATGGAAGGATCTCCTGCTCTTCCTCTGGACTGCATGTATGGAAACTTGCATTCTGGTGTGTCTGCATGTTGGTCAGTAACCTGCCTTCAGGATGATTTGGGTAAAACTGAAAGTCAGAGGCAAGATGTGGAATGTGATTAGAAGTTAGACTTTACAGTTTACAAAAGAAATATACATCTACATTGCTCTATTTATTTTTTTAAAAGATTTATTTATTTATTTATTTATTTGGGAGGGGGAAGGAGGAAAGGCAGAAGAAGAGAGAGTATCTTAAGCAGACCCCACTCGGGCTCAGTCCCATGACCCTGAGATCATGACCTGAGCCTAAACCAAGAGTTGGGTCATTTAACCAAGTATGCCACCCAGGCACCCCACATTGTTCTATTTAAAATTGTATCATTTAGCTGATAGTTGAAATACACGTGCCTTTTCCCCTTTTGAGTCTGATTCTCTTTGAAACTCAGATTTGGGATAAATTCTATCTTATTAAATAAAGGAGAATTGGATTCTAGTCCTTCCTTTGCAAACAATTAACTGTGTGAACTTGTGGGAGTCACCTAACTTCCCTGAACTTTAGACACCTTGATGTAATAGGAGACTATTAATGCTCACCTTGCCTTCCAGTGAGCTGTTGAAGGACCCAATAAGACATTAAGTACTAATGCTGTTCAAATTGTTATGCATTTGATAACTCAATATTTGTGACAAAATAGGTATCAGGGGCGCCTGGGTGGCTCAGTCGGTTAAGCCTCTGACTCTTGATCTCAGCTCAGGTCATGATCTCAGGATCGTGAGTTATAACCCCATGCTTGGATCCATGCTGGATGTGGGGCCTATTAAAAAAAATCAGGTATCAGGAAGTTCTCTAAAATATTTCATACCAATTCAACTACCATTACCTAAATTTATTGTATGTATCATATTAAGGTGTTATTTGTTTGTTTATTTATTTTACTGAAAAGCCAATGGTAGAATCTGCTTTGGAGCAGAATCACATGGCTACTTCTCGCCATTCTAACTCTTTCAACAGTATTCACCCAGTTCCCCGAAAACCTGAAAATTCAAGATATAATCAATTTAATACCACTGCCTTTTCCAACAGGGTTTTTATGTAAAGTTCCTGAAGGATTTCTATTTCATCACTTGATTTATATCCTTGTTATTATGTAAATACAACCCAATATTTACTTACAGAATGATCTCTAACTTTGTTTTTGCACCTTCCCTATCTACAACAGGTTTAATTCATGGAATTTAAAAGCTGACATTTTTCTGTAACATAAAAGTTCTAAATGATTATGAGAGTGACTCGGAAAATCCTCACTCTTGGGACAAATGTCCTCCTTTTAAGTAAAATCTGAATGTTACTACTTGTTGTCCCTTAAAGGGTAAAGCAATATGCACATTTTCGGGTGAGGACATGAGCTCTCCAAACTCCCCAGAGTGGTGTAATATAATGGCTGTTGGTCCATGAGTTCTCTCTAAGCCAATCACCCAAACAGGAGAAAACGTACCTGCTGTGCCCATCTACGCACAGCCCGCCATGGAGGCATGGCTGACTGGCACATTCATCGGTATCGAGTTCACAGTGTTCACCTACAAATCCAGGGGGACAGTCACAGAAATAAGCTCCCAGAGCATCCCGACAAGTTGCACCATTTCGGCAGGGCTGGGACTGACATTCATCAAGTTCCATTTCACAGTTCACACCTTTTAAGAGAGTCAGCACAGAAAAAAGGAAAAGTTTTAGTGCAGCATTCATATTTTAGCTCGTTGCCAGCTTTATTTACCAGAGCCCTTGTCAAATGTTATGTTACCCAAAATAATTTTCCTCCTTAATTGTAATTGATATTAACTTCCTGGCACACTTGCGGGAAGTTGCACAATGCACAGCAGATGTTACTTACAAAGAACTGTTGTATACAACAGCTTGCGGCTCTTTAGTCTGTTCAAACAAGTCATTTTTAGAACAAAGTTACTGTTAACTGTACTTTTGTTGGAAGCTTAAAAGGGACTGGTCAATGTTTTCAAATTATTTTTAAACAGTTAGTTCGGCATCATATAAAGAAGTGGGTAAGAGCTCAGACTCCAAAGTCAAACCAGCTGAGTTGGGATCTTGGCACAGCCACTTATTAGCTGTGTGACCTTGAACTATTCTTAACCTTTCCATATCTCAGTTTCTGCACCTGAATAATGGGACCAATACTTGTAATTACCTCACAATTACAATGTGTTCTAAAGTGCTTATGATAGTAAGCGAAACATACTAAATGTTATTAGAAGAAAAAAAAACAATACTTGTTCTTTCTACATTTATTGTACAAATACAATGTGCAATTAATTCCTTAAGTGCTCCTTCTGCAGAGGCTTTTTGTTAATTTAAATTTTCTGTAGTGTTGTAAAATACTACTTTCAATTAGGAAATCAGTTTCTGATTTAAACTTAATATAATTAGTGGCACTATTAGGAGCTACTTCATTTTAAGGTAATGTTACATTAAAATATATGTATTTATTCCCCTCAAAATAGTAAGTGAAAATTATTTAGTAAGCAAAGAAGTCTAAGATTTACAAAGTAGTCACATGGAGACAAACTACCCTACTGAATCTGTCAAAATAATATTTGATAGACAATAGTAGAATTTGCTTATGTTTTTTTTAAGATTTTATTTATTTATTTGACAGACAGAGATCACAAGTAGGCAGAGAGGCAGGCAGAGAGAGAGGAAGGGAAGCAGGCTCCCTGTCAATCCCAGGACCCTGGGATCATGACCTGAGCCGAAGGCAGAGGCTTTAACCCACTGAGCCACCCAGGTGCCCCAGAATTTGCTTATGTTTTAAAAGATGAAAAATGGAGAGTATCTATTTTTACATATCTTTATTTCTATGCCTATAACTCAGGACAATAAATTACATATTAAAATGATATTGAGGGATTTTCAAATGACTCGGAAGTTATTAATAGTTTGATTATGTGCCACCTTTCTTGACAAAAAAAGTGGTTGAATATTCTAACATTGCTGACCACTTATAACTCTGACTAGGTTCTATAAATACGTAAGTTGAAAGGGATGCCAGCATATTAAATTTGGTTGTTTTTTTTTTTGAAAAGAAAAAAACTTAAAAATTAAATTTTACGTCGATAAAAATAGAAAGCCGTGGAACAGTAGTATTTGTTGCAAGGTAAATGGCTTGCCGTGTGAGGCCTGGCCACTTCTTACCCAGTCTAGGAATGAGATCAATCTTATCTGTTGTATTTGGCATTAGTAATGTCAAGAGAAAGAACACTGAACTGGCCAGTAGAAGACCTGCATTCTCGTTCTTACTCTCTCTCTGAAATGGCTTTTCAGCAGTATTTTAGTATCTCTATTTCTGCCATGCAAAATAAATGATAATAGATATCTCTATTTTCCAAGGATGTGAGATAAAAATAGTAAATTCTTTAAAAATATTTTTCTTATAATTATTTTTTAACATATATAGCAACTCATATGGTAAGGGGTTAGTCTTCAGTGCTTCATAAAGCACAAAATTACCTGAAATGACAATGATCAATCCTAACTTTAAGCAGAATGAACTATGCCCACCCAAGAATATGTGGTCATTGTGGGTTCCCATAGTGCTCTCTGAGCAGCAGGCAACTGGCACTTACTCAGTACCTACCATATGCAGGCTCAAGGCATGGTGATTTCGCATGCATTCTTGCCTGTGTCCCATATCGTCAATGGCTGTCTTTGTGCAACTCCTATCACTACATACTCCCTATGTACAATTCCCCACTACATACATTTTGCCAATGCTGTTGTCCATAGTGCCTTTGCCTATCTGATATTGGACTATGTCCTTTGGTATTTTAGTCATCTATATTTGCTGGAAAGTAGTAATATATCAAGCCAAATCAGTGGTTTAGAACTTGTTAAAGCTTTCCTAAATTTTATTTTATAACTCCAATAAAATTCATATGGCCATCTGATATACACCCAGATTACTTCCTAGTGCTTAAGAAATACATTTTAAACCATTATTTTAAATTCTGAAGCTCCACTTACAAGTTGTAGCTCAACTACTTTAGCTTTAAAGTGATCCTGATGTACAAATAAGAAGTTGCTTGAGTAGTTTAGATACAGTTTCAACTCAGCTGGTTACTTTGGGGTGATTTATTTGTATTATCTTGATATTATTTAACGATATGATTTTTATTGCATCTTATTACTACTGCTGATATAGATAAAAATTATTGGGTCAATGTCTGCCTGATGCAAAAGTAGGCAGATGAAATGTGGTGAAGTACAGTCAGTTATCCAGATGTCTTTGTGTTTCCAGATGCTGGCTTCATACATAAAACATCTGGATAACTAACTATGATTTTCATTTTTCATTTGGATACTTGCTGTCAATCACATGCTTACATCCACTGAATATACAATTATTCAACCTTCAAAACCATACCTGAATTGTGTGGCCCATTCTATCTGGAAACATTCACTTTATGCCTAGTGTTATTAAGTACAGCACCATGTTATTGTAACTGTATGTGGTAATAGAAATTGAATAGAGTCACAGCAAGTAGTATTTCTGTGGTTGATTGTCTAAGAAACAGAAAATTCATAATTGTACAGTTCTTTCACAAAAATCCACCCAGGAACCAAACCAATCTGTTGGAATTCATTAATAGTTAATAGTATGAAACATAAAAAAGTAAAGTGTGTGTGTGGGGGGGAGGGGTGGAAAGCCACACAGGACAAGGAGAACTCTGCACCAAAAGAAGAAAGTATAGGACAGGAAAAGAAAAATCCAAAGACGTCATTAGCTTTGGTAACTCACTATAACGAATACTGTGCTAATACCCACAAAGGCATCCCTACATAAAAATAGGGACCTAAGGTGTCAGATCATTAATTCCTGACAGTCCAAGATAATTTCACTCAATTTGCATTAACTGTCAAAAGAAGTTCAGAAATTTTCTCACGGCCAAATATTAACTAATATCTGCAACAACTTTGTTTTCAAATAAGGTCACAGTCCGAGGTACTTTGATGTACGGTTTAGAACTTCAATGGAGGAATTTGTGTGTTGGGAGAAGTCAGAATTCAAGCCCAACAGACTCCTGCTTGATTTGTGTTTCTGTCACCATCTTCAAATTCTTAATAATTTTTGAACAAAGGACCCCACATTTTTTATTTTTCAGCAGAACCCACAAATTATGGAGCCTTTCTGTGTATAAGCCCTTAATTACCATTAAGCTTTTTACAAATGATATACATAGACTGAGTTCTTTTTTTCCTGACCAAAACCTGATTGATACACAGACCCAAGACAGGAAAGATAGGTAGAATATTCAAATGAGCAGAACTGTTCAGTTTTTGGCCCACCTCAGGTGAGAGACAAAGAGGAAGTTAAAGATGTAGCAAAAATGAAGGAGGAACAGAAGTCCCAGACTCTTAATCCTCACCCTCGGTGAAGTGGGAGTTTGATACTATGCCAGATAAGTGTTGGGATCCCAGGAGAGAAGTTGTCTCCACTTCCTTATAGAAATCTGGAAAGACATCAGGACACACGTAATTTCCAGGCCACCACAGTACAGAATGGCAGAACAGAGAAAACTATGTAGGATCTGGGTAGGTGGAAATTAAATAGTTTTATAGAGAATGCTAATTGAAGCATGCAAGGCAGTAAAATGCTTTCCCAAATGAGTCCAACAAATACTTTTTGTATGGAAAATTATAAAAACTGTACTTGCTATTATTATTTTCCTTTCTCCCCCTTTCCTTTGCCATTCATCATGAAAGAGTAGAAAGAACATGGATTTTGTAGACAGACCACTTAGGTCGAAGCTCTGCTCTGCCATTGCTAACACCAAGGTTGGGTTATAGTAAATGTTCAGTCAATGGTAGGTACTACCTATAATCTATACTGTATTACAGATTATAGGAATTATAGGTATATGTATTATAGGTATAGATATAGGTATAATCTATAATAGGTTTTACCTATAATCTATTTGTTCTTTCCTATTCCTTCTTCAATTCCTCAGGGTAGATAGGATAAAAAAAATATTTTTGAGAAGTCTTTGGAAGCAAACAGATTCCTGGAAGGAAATTTGGAATAGCTTCCAATTCCACTAAAACAAAAAGAGATAGCATACTGGACAGATTTGGAGGAGCCACTATACTAAATATGATTTTTTTAAAAGGGCTACAATGGACATAGATGTAGCTAATGAGCAACAGTAAAAATATAGCCCAAATTAGTTAGTAAATATTTGAGGTAGCTCAATCGACTTTAAATTAGGAGAAAAGAGTAGACAATGAGGGGCTCTCCGGAACTGGAAATCTGCAAGGAAATAACTGCAGGTCAAGAACAAGAAGGCTCAGAAAACAATACAGGCCCATCAGTAGAATTGCTCTCTGCAAAGCCCAGGCTCCTAAGGAGACAGCATGACAGAGAGGGAGCTTTGGACAGTATGAGTGTGGAGAAGCCAGGTGGTTGATATTCTGCGAAAGATGAGGTAAGAATTCGACAGAAACAAGGACACCGGAAGCTCAGAATGTGGGAACTTTGGTGGGAAGGCAGTTTGGAAGGATGAGAGGGTCCAACTTGAAACCGCATCAGGGTATGGCTGTAGGGGGATAGAGAGGCAGGTCACTGAAAACACGAAGCTCAAGAAATGCGAAAAGCATGGCCCATAAAATTCTGAAATTGCTCCCAACTGGCTCTGGACAAAGTGAAAAGAGTCTTCATTTTGACAACTAAAAACTTTGGTAATACTTCTGGTTTCACATCTCCTCACAATTCTATCAGCACTCTCTATGCCAGTCTATCAGATCATTTTCTTCTTCTCAAACCCGCCATACACTCCGACCTCCCAGAGCTTGGACACACCGATTCTCTCTCTCTCTCAAAGGTTTTTTCCTACTTGTCCATCTGGAGAAGTCATTCTTTAAGACTTAAGTTACATGCCTCATCCTCAGTGAAGTATCCTCCCCGATTTCCTTACTGGTTCCCTCCTCTTGTGCTTTCACAGCATTTTCAGCATTATAGTTTGTTATTTGTTACTTGCCAATCTCCAACAACTGCTTTAAGGACGAGGATCCTTCCTTATCATCTATAGTAAGAGCCGAGATCCACCGAGAGCTTCTTTCACATCAGGTATTGTGCTAAGCATTTTATGTACATTATTTGATTTTGTTTGATCTTTGAAAAATTATCCATGAGGTGTTATCATTATGGCGTTTTCTTCATGATGAAACTGAAGCACAGGGAAGGTAGGAAACCGACACAGACCAAAAGGCTAGAAAGTGGTAGAGCCGGATTTGATTAGAGACCGTCTGCGTTTAGAGCCTGTGCTATTGGCCATGAGGCTGCATCCAGCCCAGGGCCTTACGTTCTTCAAGGATGTGCATCCTCAGTGTCGGGCAAATACCTGCCCCGTGACAGGTGTTTAGCACATTTTGCTGAATTGAACCAAATGTGAAAAAGTTGGCTGGGGGGCGCCTGGGGGGCTCAGTAGGTTAAAGCCTCTGCCTTCGGCTCAGGTCATGATCCCAGGGTCCTGGGATCAAGCCCTGCATCGGGCTCTCTGCTCAGTGGGGAGCCTGCTTCCCCCTCTCTCTCTGCCTGCCTCTCTGCCTACTTGTGATCTCTGTCTGTCAAATAAATAAATAACATCTTTAAAAAAAGAAAAAAGAAGTTGGCTGGGAAAGAGCAGAAGTTATTAAGAATGCTAGTAGTGTCTTGGAGGTTGGGAAATAATGGCTTGTGAGAAAAAGAAAAGAGTAGTGTAAGCAGTAAATGAATGGTGAATCAGTGGTCTTGCTGGAGTAGGGGGGTTAGCGAGAAAGTGAACCTTCCCTCCTGGCTCTGAGAATCAAGTAAAAAACAAACAAACAAACAAAATAAAAAAAAAAAAAAAAACAAAAACAAAAAACCAGCCCTTTAATAAGGGTTGTGTAGAAAGTGGTTTCATCAAATGCCAGCAAAGGTGAAGGAATCAAAGGCACTTTGGAAAAGACTGAAGGGTTGTATTTGCCTGATTTGTGTTTAAGAAAGACAATGAACAGACACATAGACCAATGGAACAGAGTAGAGAGCCCAGAAATGGACCCTCAACTCTATGTTCAAATAATTTTTGACAAAGCAGGAAAAAATATACAGTGGAAAAAAGACAGTCTCTTCAATAAATGGTGCTGGGAAAATTGGACAGCTATATGTAGAAGAATGAAACTCAACCATTCTCTTACACCGTACACAAAGATAAACTCGAAATGGATAAAGGACCTCAATGTGAGACAGGAATCCATCAGAATCCTAGAGGAG
>PISX010005848.1:0-102965 GCA_004024625.1 Mellivora capensis | reverse complement strand
CAGGTCTTACCTTCTTTATTTTTTGGGTGAGAAACTTGAGTCTCAGGAGAGTTAAGTAATTTGTCCAAGAGCTTTTAGTAAATAGCAGAGTAAGCATTTCTCCAAGGACTGTCTCCATCACCCATGTTCTTTCTACTACACGTCACCCTCCAGTTGACTTGTATATCACACTTATTCCAAAGCCATTTACCTAGAGGCACTAGGTAAGTAGTCATTTCTAGTCTACTCATTTATTTGCCTTGGCCACAATCTCCTTGCCATGTAACCTTTAATGAGTCCTTCAGCTAAATTTCTCCAATCATTAAAACAATGAAAATCAAAAAACCCCTAATACTTCCCTTCTATTCACAGGGCAAGAGTTTAATATGGTGTGTGTTTAACAGGATAGATCTGGGTTCAAGATCTAGCTTTGCCAATTTTTAACTGAGCATGTTGCTTTATCTCTCTGTTTCATTCCATTATCCATAAAATGAAAGTATTAATAATCACTTTCACAGGGGTGTTGTGAGGATAAGATGAGGTAATGCGCCTAAGCATTTTGCATTGTGCCAAGAACATAGTCAATGACAAGAAATAGCAATGCATATTATTAATGAGGGGACAGGTATTGTCCTGCTAGAGAGGGTGCTTATTTTTCTTAGTATTTGCATATTTCCTTATTATTTCCTTCCTCTACCACCAATTTAGCAAGCTTGGAAAGGTCCTGAGTAGTCAACTTGATTATTTTGGGATTGGCCATCCTTCTGCTGCAGATCATTTTAAGGTTGTATACATTCATTTAAGATGTTTCACTTGGTATTTAATATTTACATTTCCATTTAATATTTTCCAATATGCCTTTGTGTTAGAGGCATTGTATTAATTATTTCTACAATCTTACATAGACCATGGACAAGAGAGTATCAAAGATAGGTCATTGGAAGAAAAACCTGTCACATTCCCATAAGCAGCCCAGAGGAATGATCAAACTGTCTAGTGCCATTAGGTGACCTATCCGAGATACTCTCTCTAGAGACTTTATGAGCTTCAGTTTTTCTCTTTTTATCTGCTACTTTTGGGAAGAAATGACTATGATCCACATAATAGTTGAAAGGTAAGAAAATAAAACAGGTGGAAGGCAAAGAAATTAATCTTTCAACAATGTCCTAACTGGGCCTGCTTTAAAGAGAGTCTCACTGCTTTAAGAACCATTACATACAGGGGCACCTGGGTGGCTCAGTGGGTTAAGCCTCTGCCTTCAGCTTGGGTCATGATCTCAGGGTCCTGGGATCGAGCCCCGAATCCGGCTCCGTGCTTCCCCTCCCTCTCTGCCTGCCTCTCTGCCTACTTGTGATCTCTCTCTCAGTCAAATAAATTAATGAAATATTAAAAAAAAACCATTACGTAAAAATCTTTGATTCTGTGCTTAAGGTGCCATATAATTTTGAGGAAGCAAGTTGGTCTAAATGAGTAGTATTCTAATAGTAACAAAAAGAGAAAGAACTGTGATTCTCAAAACTGACCTCAAGTATAGTTAGGAAACAGGATTTTCTCTTCATAGCCCCACAAACCTCTTCCTTCTACTCTGCCTCTATTCTAAACATACATTAACACTGTCAAATGTTCTGAGATCTATTCCTTTATAGGGGATGGAAGGAAAAAAAAATCACCATGTAATGTGGATTAGGTTGTTAGGACTTTGTCATCTTGTTCCTCCAGAGCCCCAAAAGAAAGCAGTACACCTATGGTTAAGTTAAAACAGAGAGATGACTAATGGTTGGCTGCAATCATTGCATGTGATGGGCAGATGGAGACGCCCTTGTTTAGCATAATTGTCCTCCTAACCTCTACCCCACTGTCTCAGAGGATCATATCTAGGTCATAGGAAACTCAATGACTTCCAGGGTTCTATGGTAGTGAAGCTGAATCCAGGAAGAGCAGAGGGGCAGGTAGGCCAGGATGTGGACCAGGGAGCATGTCAGGCTATCCATCAGAAGCAGGAATGACCCTAGTACATGGCACAGCATGAAGAACAGTTGCTTCCATCAAACCCGATCTAATCACTTAGACTTTATTTGAGGGAATCTTGCCAAGTGGCTGACCCCTTATTTTTGTGGTCAACACCACCAGCTTACTTTGAACTCTGATTCAGAGAATTGCAAAGAGCCATTCTCCTATGCTAAGTTCATCTCTTCTCATTTTTCCATTTCATTATAATGGCTACTATTACTTATTTAATCACATATGAATATGCAGAAAGACACTAGAATGGAATATTTTTCAATTCCCTATGGTTAAGTTCCACATTTCCATTCCCTAGGTGGCCCAAGGGGATGGGTAACCAAAGAAGATATATTTAAAATTCATTATTTCTGGAATTCTTCTACTCAGTCTGTTTACAGAATTTTTTTCCAGTCCATTCTTGACACAGTGTGTACCAACTGTCTACTTTTTATATTTGGATGAGTACCTGGAAGTGGTATGTGGCAGGAGACAAGAATGAAAAGGGAACACAAGAGCACTGTAAACTTGAAGACTAACTCACTCTTCTCCTCCATTTTATTCCCAGTAAAATGAGTTCTAGTTCTTTGTTTCACTGTTACCCTTCCTGAAATAACTTTTTAAAATGTGTTCCTTATTCATGGCTCAAGTCATCCTCCGTGAGTTGATGTCATACCTTCCTCTTTTCTCAATCATTTCCCCTACACACCTCTAACTTCCCATGTCCTTGATTTTATTTTCTGTGATGTTTCCAAACTACATGGCACCAAAACACATAGGAGCACTGGTCTTTACTAACAAAGAAGGTCTGTATGAGCTTCCTGACCCCCAAAGAAAGAATTATGTTCAGCCTGGAGTTCTTTAGTGTTCTGGCCCTGGTCATTCAAGTGTCACTGTTCTATGGTTTGGGTTTCCTGCATAATTCTACTTTCCACTACTATGAATTATCCCACAACTATAAATACAATTCACAAATATCATGAACGTAGACTTATGACAAATTCCACTTTTTGGTCAATGGGCCAAACATTGTTTCAGTTTAAATTTTTTTTTAAAGATTTTATTTATTTATTTGTCAGAGAGAGAGAGAACGAGAGAGAGCAAGCACAGGCACAGAGAGTGGCAGGCAGAGGCAGAGGGAGAAGCAGGCTCCCTGCCGAGCAAGGAGCCCGATGTGGGACTCGATCCCAGGACGCTGGGATCATGACCTGAGCCGAAGGCAGGCGCTTAACCAACTGAGCCACCCAGGCGTCCCTCAGTTTAAATTTTTGATATTGAATGAGTTGCTTGGCTGGCTCACCAGGTAGAGCAAGTAACTTGGGGCTGTGAGTTTAAACCCCATATTCAGTGTAGAGATTACTTAAAAATAAAATTTAAGGGGTGCCTGGATGGCTTCGTTGGTGAAGTGTCTGCATTCGGCCCCACGTTCAGCTCCCGTCTCAGCTGGGGGTCTGCTTCTCCCTCTCCTTCTGCCCATTACCACTGCCCCCCACTCCCCATGTTCTCTCTCTCTCTCTCTCTCTCTCTGAGAAATAAATAAAATCTTTAAAATTTTTTTTTGATAACAATAGTCTAGAACCTAAAAAAGATAATTAGTCTCATTTCAACACTCTTCTTCATATAGTCTATACTGCAGAACTGTCCATGAAAAGAAAGTCTCAAGGTCAAAGTGGAATCAGCTATGGCTCTTACCAAAGTTAAAAAGCTAAAGGTATTTTGATACAGCTGCCATTGTTGTTGTTGTTGTTATCTCAGTGTCGATTAGAAGGAAGTACGATTCTCCAGTTTTGTGCATAATAGTTTTGTCATTGCACAGACAGCACGATGTGTGGCTCCAGTGAGTGTCTCCTACAATCCTTGCACACACTTTCAATTGCCCCCCATATGGTAGCCATATGTTTGTTTCAGCTGGCTAAGTCTTAGGCCAGAGAGAGTTTAGAGAAAGTGGAGGAGAGAGAAAACCAACTAAACATCTCATTAGGATGGGTGACAAAGGGTAATATGTTTTCTCCCCTAAAGTACTGTGTGTGTGTTTGAAAGAAAATACATATTGCATACCACTACTGTTCTCGTAATTTATACTCTGATAACACATTTTTAAGTCTGTTAGAGCAAATCTAAAACAAATGATAAACCTCATTCAGCTATAAATTCTGCAAGTGAGGGAATCAGTTGACATTCATTGAGTGTTCATGAGTGGAAATCAACAGGATGGTTGATGTACTACACTTCAGAGCCTAAGTGTGATCAAGAGACATGTGTAAAGCAAAATGTATGCTGAATTTCACTGAAAAGAAGTATGTAAAAAGGGAAAAATAGCAGTCTGCAGACTCTAACTCATACATAAAATAAACCCAGGTTTTTAAAGTCCAACTAAAGGCATTACTTAATGAAATATTTATGATCATAATGCAACAGTATAGTGAATAAATGGAAAGTTGCTGGAATTACTTAGCCATTCACAAAAATCCGCGGCTTTAAAACTAGGAAAAACAGGGACGCCTGGGTGGCTCAGTTGGTTAAGCGGCTGCCTTCAGCTCAGGTCATGATCCCAGCATCCTGGGATCGAGTCCTGCATCGGGCTCCTTGCTTGGCAGGGAGCCTGCTTCTCCCTCTGCCTGCCACTCTGTCTGCCTGTGCTCGCTCTCTCTCCCTCTCTCTCTGACAAATAAATAAATTTAAAAAAAATAAAAAAAAAACTAGGAAAAACAGTTTGGAAAGAATTGAATTAATCCTTGAATCCTACAGGTAACAAAGAGCAAGGGAAGGTAAGTCAGCTATTTTTTTTTTTTTAACTTGACCACCAGGATAGGATACAAGGGTATTTTATCCAGCATCCAGCATAAACCTTCTACCCTCCCCTGAGGGGCTGCTCTGGTCTGCCAGTCTGCCAGTGTCATCTCCACAGAAGAGATCTTCCCTTAGTCATGTGTGGTCAAGCACTAGCAGTTACGGGATTCTCTTTCTGGGGAATGAGCTGTTCATGGGCAGAGGAGAGATGAGAGATAATTACATTCTCTCCCTTCCTGCTTCCCCTATCATTTGGCCTGTCCATTCAAATTATATACACCTGCTTCTTCTTTTTTTTTTTAAGATTTTATTTATTTACTTGACAGAGAGAGATCACAAGCAGGCAGAGGCAGGCAGAGAGAGAGAGAGAGGAGGAAGCAGGCTCCCCGCAGAACAGAGAGCCCGATGCAGGGCTCGATCCCAGGACCCTGGGATCATGACCTCAGCCGAAGGCACAGGCTTAACCCACTGAGCCACCCAGGCGC
This sequence comes from Mellivora capensis, assembly GCA_004024625.1. NCBI lineage: Eukaryota > Metazoa > Chordata > Mammalia > Carnivora > Mustelidae > Mellivora > Mellivora capensis. Next base: position 97,710 of record PISX010005848.1, on the reverse strand, counting down.
CCCATCTCTCTGACTTTCAGACCGAGATGGGGCACTGTTCACCAGCCATCGGTGGGATGTGCACTTGGATTTTGCCTTCACCATATAAGCAACAGATTTGTCAATCTACTGGCAAGCTTCCATCTGCAACTCTTCTGTAACTAAGGAAGCTGTGCGGTCATGGGGAGAGTAAATCTAACTTGACTCAAAAAGAGCCAAACCCATGGTACCACATGCAGAATCATGAGATCTGATTAGGTGAGATAACCAATCACAAACCCCCTCAGTATCAGTCTGGGTTCTTAAAGTGCAACCAACAATGATTGACTTTGACCATGTCAAGCCACAAAGGAATGCAGTGGAGAAAAGGAAGGAAAAGCTGGATAATCAGGCCTTGAAAGGTACGGAGCTGAAACAGTGTAGGGGGGAATGTGTGTAGCAAGAACTCATAGAAACTTTTTTCAGGGGCAGGAAGCATAAGCTCCAACATTTCTGAACCTGGTATCCATCTGCTCATGATTCCAATGGTAGGGAGATGGCTTGATGAGCCAAGCTGGGATCACATTGCCACTGCTTGAAGTGACAGAAATCTCATGAATGCTCAGTCAGTCCCATCATGCAATTGAGCAAGGGAATTTCCTCAAAATACAGTTGTTCTTGCTAGAAAAAAGGGAAAATGGGTGTTAGGCATTCAAATCAGCAGCTGTCCACCATATCATCAAAATGGGGTGATTAAATGCAGGGAGCCGGAGGTTAACACAGAGAGGTGAATAATGAAGTCTCTCTATATAGACAACAGCCCAATGATGAGACCAATAAAAAGGTTATTAAAATCTGGTTCTGAGTCATAGTTTTAAATCAGGCTAGTTAAAGATTTTTTTTTCTTTGAAATGCTTCCAACACTGCCCCAACTGGTATGTGAAAAACGGGTCCATTAAGCATCTCTTTGCAGTCAGCATTACCTGCCTCCTACCCATCTCGGCCCCCTGATTCTTGTCTGGCCCCTCCTGCTCCCTTGTCCTCACCAGAATCTGAACCCCCAGGCTGCTTACATTGGAAGCTCACTCAAACACCACAGGATGTTTTACTGACTTCTCAAAAATTTAACAAAGGATGATTTAAGTTTGTTTGTTGTTATTTTTTTCTTTTTTTTAAATCGGAAGGTAAACCTCCTCCTCGGGTGTAGAATGAGAAAAGTCATGTTAAATGCTCCTTTGAAGCTGTCCACTGAGTGTGATCCTAGCAGACTTGGTAGAGCCCGCTTTATTGAAATCTCCCTGTAGATACTGTGCAGATGAAAGAGAGTTCTCCCCTTCCACTCAGTACAAATCAGGCCGGCATTTTGAAAAAGAGACAGGTTTATCCATCCCTTCAGTGTTAGATGGCTTTGTTCCCTGTAAAATTTCACTTTTCGTTATTAAAATATTCACTGTAGGAAACAAATTTGTAACCCATTTCTCATATTACCTACACACACAAAAACAAAATTTGATATCCTGGGGTTTATTTGCTGAAGGCGCTTCCCATAAAAGCGAGTGAGTATGCATTGGGAAATTTGTCTGGTTAACTCCTTATGGATAAACGTTAGTCACAAGCATCCCTCCCCGCCCCCCTCCCCGACTCTCGCCCCCAGCACTCTCCCCACCTCCCGACTTCCCGCCTCTCCAGGGCTGGTGACCTAATAGCATTTTTCTTCATGCATATTTTGGCGTCGCCCCATGGCCTGGCTGCCTTCGCCTGTCTGAGTCTTTTGAAATTCCTGCATGTTCGCCCCAGATTAAGCCGAGTGTGTCTCAGGATGTGTGTTCCGTTTTGTTCTTTCCCCTTAACGCTCCCTGTGCAACGTGTCTGGGGGGAGGAGGACTGGACGGGGAGGGAGGGGCAGAGGCGAGGAGCTGTCCGCCTTGCACGTTTCCAATCGCATTACGTGAACAAATAGCGGAGGGGCTGCCGGGCCAGAACTGCTTGTGTAACTTTGCAAACGTGCCAGAAAGTTTAAAATCTCTCCTCCTTCCTTCACTCCAGACGCTGCCCGCTCGCCGGGGCCACCGCGCCGCTCCCCGTCGCCTTCCAGAAGGACTGGGAAAGAGGAGACAGGCGGGTGCCACGTCCCAGCAGCTGCCTTTACTGGACGAGGGTCTGCAGCCCACCCTCGGCGTTGCTTGTAGGGACTGAGATACCCGCGCTCCGCCCGCCTCCCTGGTTGAAGATTTCTCCCTCCCTCACGTGATTTGGGCCCCGTTTTCCTTTTCTCCAACCTACGTCCTCCCGGAGTGGGGACAATCAGGCAAAAGGCAGCGATGCGCTTCGCTTGGACCGCGCTTCTGCTCGGGCCCCTGCAGCTCTGCGCGCTCCTGCGCTGCGCCCCGCCGGCCGCTGGCCAGCAGCAGCCCCCTCGCCAGCAGCCCGCGGCGCCGGCCGCCTGGCGCCAGAGGATCCAATGGGAGAACAACGGGCAGGTGTTCAGCCTGCTGAGCTTGGGCTCGCAGTACCAGCCGCAGCGCCGACGGGACCCGGGCACCACCGCCCCGGGCGCTGCCAACGCCGCAGCCCCGCAGCCACGCACGCCAATCCTGCTGCTCCGCAACCGCACGGCGGCAGCACGCGAGCGCACTGCAGGCACGTCGGGGGTCGCCGGCCGACCCAGACCCGCCGCCCGCCATTGGTTCCAAGCTGGCTACTCGTCGTCCGGGGCCCGCGATGCTGGGGACTCGCGAGACGGCAACCGGACGGCGCTGGGAGAGCGCCCGGCGCTCAGTAACCTGCAGCCGCCCAGCCGCGTGGACGGCATGGTGGGCGACGACCCGTACAACCCCTACAAGTACTCCGACGACAACCCCTATTACAACTACTATGACACGTACGAAAGGCCCCGGCCTGGGAGCAGGTACCGGCCCGGATACGGCACCGGCTACTTCCAGTACGGTAAGCACCCCCAAGTCGCAGGAAGCAGCCGCGCACCCCTTCCCCAACTCTGTGGCTCCCCAACGTGGCTGCCTGGGCGCGGCAGGCCTTAGTCCCCGCTGATCCGATCCCTCCCCCTGCGCTTGCCGAGGCAGCCCTGGAATCTGGTGCAAACCGCGCGCCTGGCCCCTCCTGCTTTCTTTCCACTTTGCTCTGCAGCCTTGGGCGTCCCCCGGTCTCCTGCTTCCTGTAGCCCGGTTGGGTGAAGAGTGAAGAGTGAGGGACACGGAGGGACCCGGAGCTGGGGGAGGGGGCACTGGGTTGTCTCACAGCCACCTCTCCCCATCGCCTCCTGACGTTTAGGTCTCCCGGACCTGGTGCCAGACCCGTACTACATCCAGGCGTCCACGTACGTGCAAAAGATGTCCATGTACAACCTGAGATGCGCTGCAGAGGAAAACTGCTTGGCCAGGTACCGGCTGGGATCTCCGCGGCCTGGCTGCCCCATCTCGCTTCAGGCGCCGCTCCTGTGCCTGGTTCTGATCGCTCTTGTTCCACGGAGACAAGAGTTGGGAAGTGGGGCAGGAGCTGCGAAGTGGAATGTGGTCTCCTGGGCATGCGGACCTGGTTGGAGAGTTAACATTCTGAAGATTTCTGTGGGTTCTTTCTTTAAAACTGTGACACAAATCAGGGAGATGGGGCAAACCCTTATCCTGGAGAATTGGGATCTCATGCTCTTTTTCCAAGATCCTCAAACCTTGGAACCAATGGTTTCCCGTAACTTTCTATTAAAGAACTATACAATAAGGTGGAAAAAAATATTGTAATGGAAGAGCTTGTTAATGACCCCTTAACAAAACAGAGGGCTAACTTGCCAGTGGGGCACCCCTCATCAGCAAGAGTTAGGTTTTCTTCTTTTATTTGAGGCCACAATTTAACTTAGTTGTTTTGGTATTACTTCAGCCGGAATAAGAACATAAGCAAGAGCTTTGTTTTTCAATCAGTCCTAAAATAAAATCATAGCAGTTTGGGGGATGGAATTCTCTGACTTTGCTCCTGGGAAACCAGCAGAGGGAGCAAAAGATGTTTTGATAGGTCTCATAAAAATTTTTCAAGTGGAAAGTGAAAATACTCAACAGTATGTGAATATATATTCACACAAAATATTTTAGAAGGGACAGAATAAAGTTTATCTGTTCAGCTGTATAGTTCTCCCACTCTGACCCTTTATAACTGTCAGGCCGAAAGAAGAGAAGAAAGCTGAACTTACCATTTTTATTCTTGAGTCTTGCATCACTCGCTCCATTGCACTCCCTAGGATATTTTTACAGTCATGCCATTGTTTTCAAGATAGCGAAGTTACAAAATTATTTATCTAATCTGGGTGTACACTTCTAGAATTATTTCCCCACTTTATATTTAGGAAAGTGTTTTAAAAAAAACCTATTGCTGAATTCGAAGTTCTTATTAAGCACATAGGATTTTTTTTTTATTATTTGGGATACTTTCTACTCATTCATGTGGTTAAACAAGAAATTATTATAAATACAGTATTTACTTATCACATGTACATTTCTAATGCCAAGTTTATTACATTTTTTCACATTTTAATTGCAGATTTATATAGTTGTCATTCATTCACTCATTCAACAAATATTCACTGAACTCTGGCCAATTGCCAGGTGCTGTTCTAGGACCTGGAAATTCAGCAATAAACAAAATAAGCAGAATGCCTCTTGCAACTGATAGTCGAGTTGGAGGTGGGAGGTAGTTGCCATTAAAAAATGGAAAAGGTTTTGCTTATAATTTGTCTTCAGTTAATATCCTGTGAAAGTAATAATGTTTTCTTTTTCAAAATCACAGCTCAGCATACAGAGCAGACGTTAGAGATTATGATCACAGGGTGCTGCTAAGATTCCCCCAAAGAGTGAAAAACCAAGGGACATCAGATTTCTTACCAAGCCGACCGAGATATTCCTGGGAATGGCACAGTTGTCACCAGTAAGTGGATGGGCATTCTGGGTACTTCTGAGTGTTTTCCTTTTTCAGATAGCTCTTGATGTATAAATGCAAAGTCTTATTTCTAGAATTTTCTCTGTGTAATGTGACAACATCAAGGGAGTCTATTTTTAAGAAAATACATCAACTACCAGATCCTGTTTTTAAAATGTTCTAAATTCTAAGTCCAGCTTATTAAAACCGCTGATAGGATACAGCGATTGGCTTCATCAGAATTTTATTCCAATGTACTACAGGTAAGAGTTCTAAAAAAGCTTGTTATAGACAAAAATCATCTATAGTTAGCTATCATTTTTTAAAAATTTTATTTATTTGAGAGAGAGAGAGAGAGAGAGATTGAGGGAACCAGTGGGAGGAGGGGCAGAGGGAGAAGCAGACTCCACAGAGAAAGGAGCCCAACATGAGGCTCAATCCCAGAACCCTGAGATCATGATCTGAGCTGAAAGCAGATGCTTAACTGACTGAGCCACCCAGCTGCCCTACTTAGCATTTAATAAAAACCATAGTACTTTTCAGAAGGATTCATACACCAATCTCAAAGAAAGATAGAGAGGATATACTCTCCATGAGCTGAGAAGGACCTACCTCTATATTTTAAAACGCCTGTGTCAAACCCAGGGTAATTGTCTGTTCTGTCCTAAATTTAAAGATCTCTATATAAAGTGATTCTAGAATTTGCCTTGGTTACTTGCCCAGGAATCCTGGTAATGTCGGGAAATACTGATGGATGCCCTGAAACCTTCTACAACTGGAGCCAATTTTTTCTTGTTCTTCCCTTATGTGAGAAGATACACAGCTCAGGACCTTAAATGAAATGAGAAAGGCAGATATGAACACCTAATTTTCTGACAAAAGAGAATTATTTTGTATCTAAATAGAAGTTTATACTAAAAAAATGTTTATGCTAGTATAAACAATGTGGGGAAAACATAGCAGTACTCTTCATTTGCATTTTAGTAATGGTTTTACATTTTTTAAAAATCTCACAGAAACGTCCCAAGAGTCATGTGCTCTTCTTTTATTTGGAATGAAACATCAGTACTGCCAGCCAAAAGAAACAGACTAGAGAGCATATGGCAGGTTTTACTTAAACACAGATCATTTAGTGTCTATTTCTACTTAATATTCAAAGATAAAACAGGGTGGAATAGGAAAACAAAATACTCAAAATAAATCCTTTTTTCCTAGAAGCAAAGTTAAAGGCTTACAAGTTTGATAGATGGTCCTGGGGCGGGGGGGAACCCAGCATGAATCTGGCTTTAAGAAGATAAGTTGGGGGGCACCTGGGTGGCTCAGTGGGTTAAAGCCTCTGCCTTCGGCTCAGGTCATGATCTCAGGGTCCTGGGATCGAGCCCCGCATCGGGCTCTCTGCTCAGCAGGGAGCCTGCTTCCTCCTCTCTCTCTGCCTGCCTCTCTGCCTACTTGTGATCTCTGTCTGTCAAATAAGTAAATAAAATCTTAAAAAAAAAAAGAAGATAAGTGGGATCTCACTTGTAATGTGAAAACAAGTGTGGGAGGCCTTGGGGAAGTCATCTAAAGTCCTCATGACTTTCTCTGTGTGTTACTGACCTGTGTCTCTGTGTTGTGTGGGACATCAGACATTATCACAGCATGGATGAATTCAGCCACTATGACCTCCTTGATGCCAGTACCCAGAGGAGAGTGGCTGAAGGCCACAAAGCAAGTTTCTGTCTTGAGGACACATCCTGTGACTATGGCTACCACAGGCGATTTGCATGTACTGCTCATACACAGGTGGGTTGGCTCCCTGACCTCAGGAACCCACAGGCTTCAGAGAGAAAACAGTATGGTCTTCTCTTTTTCTTTCCTCCTGCCAGTCTTTTATAAACTGTTTGATTTAGGGGGTCATCTCATCAGGATGGAAAATAATTGGGAAAAGGAAGCCGGTTGCTTGATGATTCAAATTATTATCATTAATGTATTTATTTTTAGAAAGGGTGAGAAAGGATGGGGAGAGGCAGAAGAAGAGGGAGAGAGGGAACCTCAAGCAGGCTCCAAGCCCAGAGTGGAGCCCGACATGCGGCGTGATCTGAGATCATGAGATCTGAGATCACAACCCTGAAATCATGACCTGAACTGAAATCAAGAGTTGGACATTTAAGTGACTGAGCCACCCAGGCACCCCAAACTCAAATTAATTTTAAAGAATTTCATCATCGTAGAAGGTCAATGTGCATAATCATTGTGTTCTACAGTGAAAAGCAGTGGTTGAGTATCTGAATAAATTGGACTGGTTTCCAGTATCTGCACTCATCTGTACTCTTTAACTAGCTTGGTAAATAATGGTGAAGACGCTTCTGTTTTCTCACCTTCAAAACCATTCTTGCCTCCAATCTTAAGCTAGAGAGAGAATGGTGATTGGGGTTAGCCAAAGAGAGAAACTAAGTTTCTTAAAAAGCACTTTAAAACCCGTCTCTTTCAAGCATGCAAATGGGAGCAGAAGGACACAATTTCTTTCTCCACGCATATGTAGTTAAACCTACAGTGTAATTGATGTCAGATGTCCTTTGGATGGATTTTTAAAAATAGTGCTGACCTAAGCAGTGTGTATGTCTTATAATGGGAAAATGTGTGTCAGTTAAAAGCTATAACAGTATTTCCATAAGAAACCTTCATTTGTAAGAGGACATTATAATTTTTGTCCAGCCGAAATCTTGGCAAGGAGCAGTGAACGTACATAAGGCAGGGCACGAAGGGATCAGCAGCTGGCAGCTCGGGCAGCAAATTCCAGGGCTGTGGCAGGAAGCTTTTTAGTGACCTAAATGTTACCACTGCTTCTTTCTCTGAACTTAAAACATCCGAGCAATTGGAGGGGGAAAGGTTCAATTCCACATGCTCTGGGGGCAGCACTTACTCTCTAACTAAAAGTTGATGCAACCTACCCAAACATTACACATATGTGGGCAGAGAGATTCCCTTTCCGCTCAGCGATCTCCATAGTGGCCACCCGCCTGTGCCGGGGCCCTGGAGTTTATTCTCTCCATTTAGAAAAAAAGGCACTCTGGGCAGCTTTTTGTTGAAATATTTGACTTTATGTCTATAGGTATTTATAGCACTTCTGGTCTTCCAGTTCCTTAGGGAGACCCCATTTCATTTCCTTCCTTATTAATCATCTTCCATGTATTTCCTGTTTAACCACTGTTCACCAGGTCTTGCTTTGCAAGTGACTGACGTATTCGTGTTTTTCACTAGACTGGTGTTTCTTGAACATGGACTTCACTTAAAGGGGCAAAAACGGCTCTCACAAAGCCCCAGTGTTGACTTAGAATAGTTGTATTACAAGGGTGTTAGAATGTATCCAAACAGAAAAGTAGATATAACTTCCTTAATATCTATACTTCCATAAAACTCTTAAGTTCTGAGCTAACAAATTTACATTTTCAGCATATGTGAAACTAGAAACAGTTACATTAACCTCACTAATTTAATGTAAACATCGGTTCTCTTTTGCTAAAAGTAGACAGTTAATTTAGATGGCATTGGCTAAGGCTCTACAATTCTTTCCTTTTTTTTTTTTTTTTTAAGATTTTATTTATTTGAGACATGAGTGGCAGGCGGGCAGAGGGAGAAGCAGGTTCCCCACTGAGCAGGGAGCCTGACACGGGGCGCAGGGCTCGATCCGATGACCCTGAGATCATGACCTGAGCCAAAGGCAGAGCTTAACTGGCTGAGCCGACCAGGTGCCCCAAGGCTCTACATTTCATCTGTTTTTAAAGTTTGACCTTGGGGCGCCTGGGTGGCTCAGTGGGTTAAGGCCTCTGCCTTCGGCTCAGGTCATGATCTCAGGGTCCTGGGATGGAGTCCTGAATCGGGCTCTCTGCTCAGCAGGGAGCCTGCTTCCCCCCTCTCTGCCTGCCTCTAATCTCTGTCAAATAAATAAATAAAATCTTTAAAGAAAAAATAAAAATAAAGTTTGACCTTGAATACAGGACATCCTGATTTTTCAACAGCCTTAAAAATTCCCATTACATGTACGCTAGTTCTAATAATCAAAGTTAAAACTTAACTTAAATCCTGCCAGCTGGAGTACCAATTTCAGTACTTTTTAAAGCCCTTTTGTTCATTTGAAGGTAAGATCAGCATTGTGGCGTTGTTTAAAGTCTTAAATACGTACATGGCTCATCCAATGAACGGAGGTGTTACAAAGCCATGGGAGGCCGTTAGGACTTGTTGTTAGCCACAAGTAGCAACACTTAAAATAGCTAACGCTTACTGAGTATCTAATATGTGCCAGCATCAGAATTGATGTGCTGGGCCCAGAAACTGAAAAATCTTCATATGGTTCTCCCCACTGAGGCCCAGGTACTTTTGGGGTTGGCCTCTCTGTGCTATTGCATGTTGTATGAGAGCGCAGGGCTGTGCCATTCTTCCCCAATCCAGCAAGAGCCACACCAGCATCGCTAGAATATGCTCTGAGGATTTTGCCATCTCTTTGGCGACCAAAGTGATCTTAAGCACCAAAGAAATTTTGGGAGCCAAAATGCAATGGCAGTAATGACTTAAAATGATTCTAGCATATGCTTTTAAATTTACTTTAGATTAGTATTTGAATGGAAATACAACAATTCTAACTTCTCAAGAAGAACTAATGGAATCAAGAAGATACCTACGGACTCCAATTTGAGCACATTTCCCCAGACTGTAACTTTCTGGAGAGCAAGGACCCTATCTTACTGGAATTTTTCTCTTACCTCCCTGTAGAAGGCACTCATTTCCTTACTGAAGTGAATATCTTAGCAAATGGAGTGATGTGGTGGTATTCATTTTCTGAGGCATACATTCATCCCTTTAATTCAATAACGCATTTCAGTGGCAGTGTGAGAGAGAGAATAGTGTGGCGGGGACCCAGGGACCCTGGACCCTGAACATCTAAACTGGAAGCCAGCTCAGCCACTTACTAGTTATAATATCCTTGAGTGACCTGATTGACCTCCAAGTGACTCATTTTCCTCACCTGCAAAATGGGGATAAGAATAGCACCGATCTCATGTACTTGTGAAAACTGAATTTATAGATGTAACATGTTTAAAACTGCTCCTGGCACATGCTGCGTACTTTATCAATGTTAGCTACTCAAAAATGCAACAAAGACGCCACCCTCAGGGAGTTTCTAATCTCTAGTAAGATATATTCTTAGACGGTAACATTATAATACAGAGCATTAGAGGACAAACACTATAAAATCGGGGCATTCAGAGTAAAGGAAGGTGATTTCCAAGAGAAAGTGGGGAGGGTCGTACTGAGGTCATGAGAGCCAGGTGGAGTATTACAGGGCCTTTATTCCCGAACTGGTGATATTCTAGAATCTTGATGGAGGCCTATTCTGTCCCTTAATATTGTATTTATCACTGGTGATCGATGACACTTTTAAGAAGCTAGCTGTACTCCTACTTATATTAGTCCTGTATTTTTTTTAGCTGGAGGTGCTATAAGGCTGAGTAATATATACTTCTCAAAGGAGATGCAATATAAGTATAGTTTTATGTCAGACTCTTGTAAGTACTGACTTAAAGTTTAATTTGCAAATGATAATCACATTCTTTAGTATGTGATTATCTTTAGTATATTCTAACCCTATGCCACCTTTTTACATCTTCAACTTTTATTTGTCTTAGGGGTTGAGTCCTGGCTGCTACGATACCTATAATGCAGACATAGACTGCCAGTGGATTGATATTACGGATGTCAAACCTGGAAACTACATTTTAAAGGTAGAGACCTTTGAAAATAGAGACCTTTCATTTACCTTGACTGCAACTCAATGGGCTCCCCCTTCTGAATTCACTGTTAAAGAACCACAATCCTGCAGGCAATTCTTTGTCTCCCTAGAAATATTTCCAAACCAACCTGCCTCTAGGAAAAAGCTATCTTAAGGAACTTGAAGGGAGAATATAGAACCTCCTTCTATAACTTCTCCAGAATTTCACCACTTCCCTTATCTTTAAAATCCCCTCCCTGCTTCATCTAGTTGAAGCATTTCCTTGTTCCAGCCCTGTGGAAATGGGAAGAAATTAACCAGCAAACTCTGCTGATGAAATCTGTAATACGGACGATGTTTACATCGCCTAGGTCAGTGTGAACCCCAGCTACCTGGTGCCTGAATCGGACTACTCCAACAACGTCGTGCGCTGTGAAGTCCGCTACACGGGACATCATGCATATGCCTCAGGCTGCACAATTTCACCGTGAGTCCTATTCTCCCAGCTTAGTCATTCTCTTCTCAAAGGGTTTTAGTTCACTGACAGGCGTTATACATATGCTGTTTCTTTTCTTTTTTCTTTCTTTTTTTTTTTTTTTAAAGATTTTATTTATTTATGTGAGAGAGAGACAGTGAGAGAGAGCATGAGAGAGGAGAGGGTCAGAGGGAGAAGCAGACTCCCCCTGGAGCTGGGAGCCCGATGCGGGACTCGATCCCGGGACTCCGGGACCATGACCTGAGCCGAAGGCAGCTGTTAAACCAACTGAGCCACCCAGGCGCCCCTCTTTTTTTTTTTTTAAGTTAATATTTTTATTTTTATTTATTTGAGAGCAAGAGAGAGAGCAGAAGCAGGAGGGGGCAGAAGGAGAGGGAGAAGCAGACTCCTGACTGAGCAGGGAACCTGACTCAGGATTTGATCCCAGGACCCCGAGATCATGACCTGATGGGGGTAGATGCTTAACTGCCTGAGCCGCCCAGGAACCCCTACCTGTGTCTGTTTCTACTATTACTGCAGCTTCTTGTAAAATGGTCTGTGCTATCACATAATTAGAGCTGCTCTTGCTTTGCTGATGCTAGAAAAGGGGGTGGGGGGATGTACTCAGGTCTTTATCAATCTAAAGCTTAGCTTCTAAGACAAGACATACACACAGAACACACTGTTTACCCCGAAAAGCCTGTGTGGTGGCTGAATATGTAAAACATGCGATAAGCAGTGTGGATGACCTTGTGGGATCCCAAACAGTTGGATTTCCTGTCTCTCTGCCAGCGTCCATGAAGCCGCTCTGAAGACATTCCTAGAGTTCTTTAAAGTGCCTTTTGAAAATCACTGCCTTAAAGTACTCTACTGAAGAGGTCAGACCGCCTGTTCCGTAGGAACCAAGATTTTACAAATTCGAGTTCTAAAACCACAAGTACTAGAAAAATACCCTATACAAAGGAGGGGTGTGTGGAGGGCCCTCCACCGTTTGCTTAGCCCTGAGACCCTTCTGTGAATGAAATCTTGGAGGGGATCCCAGCATGTGAATATTAACAGGGGAGATGCTGGGATGAAAGTAATGGAGCAAAGTTAGGTAGTTTGATTGGCTTGTGCCCCTCCACCTTGAAGCCCTGCCTGCTCTAGTGTTGCGGGATTAGCGAGCCTGACCACCTGTGCCACCTGTGACTGAGCCCAACCATGAAAACACCTTTCGAATGACACTGAATATGCATCAACATGGGCGGGGGGGGCACCAGCGCCTCTGGGGGTCACGTGGGGACTTGGCACAGAGCTACACCAGCAACTTATACTTAATACACATTTCTCCTGGATGCACAACCCAGGACACTGGTTGGTCACATGTCAATCTGTAGTTTGTGGGACTGCCCAAACTCACCTCAGCCTGGTTGTGCAGGTTCTTCCCCATCCCTGGGCTCCTGGCTGGGGGAGTGTGAGGCTTCCATAGAGCAGTCCCTTTTCCACGGACACGGCCATGCACTGTGGCTTGGGCTGCATTCACCTTGGAGGGAGCCCTTTCCTTCTTCCATAAAGGAGCTGAGCCTGTGCTCGGCAAGTGTTATCACAGCTTTAGGGATAGACGCAGACTATGACGGCAAAGGGACAGCACTGAAAAAATATGATCACATATATCCTTCTGAACGTGCACACCATGCGGAAAACCTGGCTGGGTTTATGGCCCCTATTGTGTGGAGCTGATCAAAGTAGAAATGCAAATTCTCAGCACGTCAGTGTCACTGAAGCTAAAATAAACGAAAATAATGTCAAATATATGGATTAATTAATTTCTCTTAATTTTTAGGATTCCTTATTCACTCATTCTCTTTATTCATTGGCATTCTCACTTTTGCACTATGTATTTATTGAGGTCCTACACGAGGTATTTGAGAGTAAGGCCAAGATAAATATGATTTCTGACCCCTTCCTGTCCCATGTAGCTGTATGACACCCAGACTCTTATCTATCACTATAACCCTGAGTTTAGGCCTGCCACCGTGTAGTCTCTTATTCAACACTTAAACAGTAGACAAATGACCCTCTCCTTCAGGGAACTTAGGATAAGGAACTGAGAGGCTGAGAGAAATACACATAAAACTAGTAGAGAGACACTATGAAAATTCTATGATTGGTAAGATAAAGTGCAGGGGAAACAGAAGGACCTTTAGGTGACCCCCCCCCCCAGTCCAATGGCTGACCATATACTGAGAACAAGTCTGGAGATGTGACTCTTGTGGCATAGAATGTTCATGAATAGAATCTACTGAATTGGACATCACCAGGTGTTTAGAACAAATAAAAATGGTTACATTGCTCCAGCACAGAGTTGTCCTTTCTGTTTTGTTCTGAAACCAGTTGTTACTGACTGGAACTATATTACCGAGTGGTTGAGGTAACATTTTAATAAGCAATATGGATCAGATGGAAATATGGGAATGAAAAGACCCACAGTGACTTGTAATCAAATAACAGGAACTACTCTATGAGGTGGGAAAAATAATGAAAGATGTGCAGAGATCTTGAGAGAGGAACCCTTGCCTTCAGGAGAATGATGCCTGCCTCCTTTATTCTGACCTTCACTTCTGGTCTCCTTTGCTAGGGATCAGCATTCAGAGGAAGGAGACATCTCCTCTGGCTGACATTCAGGAGTGGCTCTAGGATGGCATGTGAGCTGGGCCTTGAAGGCTGAGGAGGACCGCATGGGGGGTGGGGAGGGGAGCAGCTCAGGAAGGGAATGCCAGGAGGACTCAGCACCACCGGCAGGGAGAAACTGCAAGGCATATTTGGAAAACCAGAACTTCTAGTGTGGCCGAGGAGTTAAGATTTGGGTGAAAAGGATGGAAGAGTAAGTTGGGACCTGATCAAAAGGGAGCATTGACGAGCAGGCTAGGAAGTCTGAACTTCATTCTGAAGGCCATGGGGAGTCTTTGAAGCTCCTTGAGCAAGGAGTGCAGCTTGCCTAAAGCTGTGTGGTCAGTCTGGTGGCTCTGAGAGCAGCCAGCCTATGATTCTCTTGGTGATGTTATTGTACCTTTTTAAGCCTTCAAGATCTATCATACCTCAGTTCGCTTAATGTTTTCATGCTAATCACATACTGGAGAACCTTCCACTGGTGTGTAAAAACTACCCAGGAGGACAGGGTATACCTTTGATAGATCTACTCTGCCTCTTTTTTTTTTTTTTAAGATTTATTTATTTATTTATTTATTTATTTTTAAAGATTTGTTGATTAGAGAGAGAGAGAGTGAGTGAGCACGAGTGAGTGCACGGTGCACATGCATGTGCACTGGGGAGGAGCAGAGGGATCCAGAGAATGCCAAGCGGACTCCACACTAAGCATAGAACCCAGTGCAGGGGGGCGCCTGGGTGGCTCAGTCATTAAGCCTCTGCCTCTGGCTCAGGTCATGATCCCAGGGTCCTGGGATAGAGCCCGCATCAGCATCATCAGGCTCCCTGCTTAATAGGAAGCCTGCTTCTCCCTCTTGCACTCCACCTGCCTGTGTTCCCTTTCTCGCTCTCTCTGTCAAATAAATAAATCAAATCTTTAAAAACAAAACAAACAAACAAACAAAACCAGTGCAGGGAGGGATTTCAGGACCCTGAGATCATGACCTGAGCAGAAAGCAAGAGCTGGATGCTTAACCACCCAGGAGCCCCAGCTCTCTCCCTCTTTTTCCTCATTGTCAACAAAAACGAATGAACTGAGGGACTGTGGCCCAGTTCAGTTTTATGACCCTATGATTTAAGTTCTCCTCACACAAAACTTAATATTTGGAAATCACTGGTTTATGACTTGGAGTGCCTAGTTATTTTACATGGGGATTTATGATCACAGTATAAAAACCATATTGGATTGGTTGGCTTTGACTCAGTCTCTGCCTATTAAGGCATCCATCTAGATCCAAAACCACCCTGGGGAAGGAGTAACTCGAGATGGCGCAGAGGCCAGGGACCTGCTTCTAGATGGGTATGCCCCACGCCATGGAGTGAACGTGCTCCATGGAGTGAACTCTGGACCGGGCTGCTGTTCCTTTAAGTCCTGCTTTACTCTTGATTACTTCAGAGGCTTTAACTCTAAACATTAAGTCTGTAGGTATCAGGCATACACTTTCTGCAGCTAACAGAGTCACTTCCTTCAAATCATTGTTAAAATAATGTATTAGTGGGTAATTTCACAGAGTAACTAGTGCATAGGTGGAGGGAAACGGCTACAGATTTTTTTTTTTTAAAGGGTCCATGTTAAACTTGTCTACTGTACTCATTCATAATATTATCAAGTTATTAATTTGTCTTATTTTGTTTTCTTAATCTAGGTATTAGAAAGCAAGCCAAAACTCCCAATGGATAAATCAGTGCCTGGTGTTCTGAAGTGGGAAAAAATAGATTAACTTCAGTAGGATTTATATATTTTGAAAGAACAGAAAACAACAAAGGAATTTTTGTTTGGACTGTTTTATAACAAAGCACATAACTGGATTTTGAACATTTAAATTGGCATTACTTGGGAAATTTTTAATATTATTCATATTACTTTGTGAATGAACAGTGTTTCCATTCTGTAGATGCACACTTTGGCTCTTTGACGGAAATCCAAATTTCTTATGCTCCTTTGGAAATTATGGTGTAAAAGGGAAAATAACATTTTAGCGAATGAGCCAAAATTACCATTAACTGAGAATTTTCTTAACTTCAGTGAACCATAATAATAACTGCTTGTATTTGTCTTCGCATAGATTAATTTAGAAAGGAGGCTCCTACTGTTCAAGTAGATACAGACACATTTGGTGCTGAGGAAGGAACAAACATTACCATTGGTGTCAAGAAATATTACTATATAGCAGAGAAATCGCAATATGTGTATTCAGATAGTTACATCCCTATATAAAATTTTATGTTTACATTTTAAAGTTAGTAAACTCCTGTCTTTCTGTTCAATGTACAATTTCATTCTGACTTAATTCAGCTTTTGTTTCAGAACAAATTAAGAAACTGAGCTGCCCAACTCCTGTCTGACATTTGTTGATGCTGTCTCAATTCTTTAATTTTCCTATGGGCAGAGACCTTTTAAGTGGCATTCTTAAAATCACCATTCTGGGGACTGGTGTATGGAGGACAGTTTTGTCTACAGGAAGTCATTCTGATGACAGATGCAATATATTTAGAGAAACTATGTATGCGCTTAAGTATGTGTAATAGTTAACTGAAAAATTTTCCTGGTTGACATAAAAATCATACAAACAAGTCCCCCAAACCACAACTGTCTCTCAAATACTTTAAAACATAAATGAAAAATACCTTGGGATTTTCAACTTGTCTACATTTTTTTAATGTTCCACTTTAAAATGAAGAATGCCAAAAAATATTTGAATAATCCAGAATACATAACATAATATCTGGATATAGGAACATTATCAGGTCATCCAGGACTCAGTAATATATATGTATTTTTTCCGTGTTGTCTGAAGTATAAACCAAACTAGTAAAGCCCGTAACATCACATAGTTGAGGTATTGGTGAGTAAGGGAAAAAAAAAAACAACTTTCTGTAAAACAAACAACTATGTTGCATAATGAGACAGCTGTGATTTTACTTTAAAACTGTGAAACCATGTGCCACAACGAAATTTGGAAAATTGCTTTTTTTTTTTTCCTAGTTCCAAAAGGTGCAGAGAGAAATCAAATGACACTTTTAAGTTAGTGGTGCTTAGGCAGAAGTCTTCCTACATTACCCAGTATTAAAATCTCAAGTGAGAGATTTCTAGTTTGTTAGAATTTAAAATTGAGTTGGTAAGCCTGTATCATACATCATAGAGTTGTGAAGTCAACACCAAATATTAGGAGTCGTTTCACACTCACTAGTACCTAGTGCAGCAAAAGGGGCTAGAGATGGGCAGTCGTCCAGGGGTGGAAGCCAACCTCATCTGCTGGGGCCCATCCTTACCAATGGAGAATGCAACTTGATAGAGACCCAGAACTTTCATTGAGCTAGTATCTGAGCTATGGAGTAACTTCTTTGATGTACCTCTTCACCTTAAGTTGCTTATTTAGTTGTAAGACTGTAGAATGATCCTTTCAAGTCATACTCTTTCCTCATAGAGATATTTTAATATACTTGCTTTAAAAAAAAAAAGAAAAACAAAACTACTGTCAGTATTAATACTGAGCCAGACTGGCATCTACATATTAAGGCCTATCATTTCATTGAGATTCTTACCCTTGTAAAAACTCTATTATGGCCTTGGGACACATATGAGAAGACATTTGCTGTCATTCACTGAGACTTCCATCTGTCTGTCCACCCGTCAACATTTGAGGGCCTGATACATGTCAGGTACTTACATGGTAGGCCTTGGGATATTAAAAAAAACCAACAACAAGCACACACACATACAAAAACCCTGTCTCCTAACCTCAATAAGTATTAAAAAATGTCATTCTTACCCTTTAGGTTCACCTTATTTCATTTTTAACAATTATAAGTACATGTCTAAAAATTTTCTATTTTTAGCACTATTGTTTTTCATGACCATATTTTATTTTAAAAAATAAGTTAAAATAAATAGTTATATGCATGTATGTGTTACTAATAATTAAAACTATGTTTTCAATCCTTGAAATGTCTGCCTCTTAAATATAACACCTACTATTTGGTTGATTTTGAAAAAAAAATTCAATTAGGAGGCTAAAGATTCTTTCTTATTCCTTATGTAAATATTCCTTCCTTCCACTACCCCTAAACACTCCCAAAGAACTCACAGGTATTGATTTAACACTCGATATTTTTGAACCTCAAGGGAACTCTCCTCTGAATAACTATAAAAACTCGCATATAATGATTAGCTGGTAAAAGTCATCCATTAATAAAATTTAAATAAAAACCCTAATCCAGTCTTATCAAATTCCACATAAGATATTTTCATAATAGGAAGTAGAAGTAAACCTAAGAATGTTGAGTACTGAAAAGGGACTGGCTTTTAGGCTAACAAAGACTCTGAAAAAATGGGCTAAATAGGAAAATCATTTATTGACTCCTTCCATATGCCATTTTAGCAGTTTCATAACTATTCAGACTATAGTCTGGATTAAAGATGTCTCTGAGGCTAGGATTCAGTCTCCTAGTAGTACTATAACATGCGAATCCACACGTTTCCACAAGAATTCATTGCCCACTTCCAGGAAATCTTTATATTTTTATATAGTAATTTTTTTCACAATCTCTATCATCTAATTATTCACTAAGTGTTATTTGTAATAATGAACAATTTTTTCTCTCTCTGAAATCTCGTAGGGAATTCACACTTAAAAACATCCCCAATATTCAGATTATGGAACAAATGCAGCGCACTAAAATGATTGTGGCAGTTGAGAATTCATCTTCAGCAAACTTTCTGAAGATATAGACAATATTTTGTTTAAACATAACTTGTTTTGATATTAACTGTATAGTCACTGATAAGTAAAAATTACCCCTTTTCTATACTTTTTATGTTTAGAATTCATATTCACAATCAACATATTCAATCAATAGCTCAATTTCATTCCCAACTACCAAAAGTCCTGGGCCACTTTTGAACACTTAAAGCATTTCATTTATCCTTCAAACCAAAATGGTGCTGAGATATTTCAACTTGAATGTAAAATGTATTAAGTCTTAGCTCACAGGTTATAAACTTTTAAGTAATATATAACTGCTTGCTACAAACTAAGTGACATGTGATCTGGTATTGTAATGTTTTTAATGAAGTTTTACTTTCTTCCAAAATTTTCAGGTAACCTATTTGTAAAACATATGTAATTTCTTTGAAGAGCTTTTATTTTAAATGCCCAGACACTGGCTTTATATTCTTCTTAACATGCTCACATTCTTTTATTATATGCTTATATTATGGATTGCAAGATATGTAAAAATGCCTTGAATAAATGACTTCAAGTGTTTGTAGTGGTCATTTGTTAAGTATAAATAAGTGATAGGACTTTCATTTTAGGTTAAACTCTTAAAACCACGTCTATGGTTGGTGGTTTTGCTTAACTGCTTTTTGTATCAATAAATTGTTTAACGAGCTCACATAACTCGAAATTTGTTTTTGATGGGTAAAAATCTAGCTGATGTTTCTTTCTTCTTTTTTTCTTTTTAAGAGAGGGAGGGGAAGGTAAAGAGGGAGAGAGAGAACCTTAAGGTGTTGAGTCGGATGTGGGGCTCAATCTCATAACCCTGAGACCATGACCTGGGCTGACATCAGGAGTTGGATGCATAACCGACTGAGCCACCCAGACACCCCTCTGGTTGATGTTTTAAAAAGAAACTCATATATGAATGGATCCTAACCTCTGTCACCATTACCAACAACATCTAGGGATGGAGAGGAGGCATTAAGAAAAGAACCACACTGAGCAGAGTTTATAAGAAATATACCTGAGCCTAAATACTCAGCAGACTTATACAACTCAAGCTACCAGTTATTTATAAAAAGAGAACCAATGCTGGGGCGCCTGGGTAACTCATTGGGTTGAGCCTCTGCCTTTGGCTCAGGTCGTGATCCCAGGGACCTGGGATCGAGCCCCGCATTGGGCTCTCTGCTCAGCAGGGAGCCTGCTTCTCCCTCTTTCTCTCTGCCTGCCTCTCTGCCTACTTGTGATCTCTGTCTGTCAAATAAATAAATAAAACCTAAGGAAAAAAAAAAGAGAGAGAGAACCATTCCTATCACAGTAATCCTTAATTAAATGTGTACCAGATTAGCCTGGAAGCTGGTAACCTGGAAGGGCAAACAGGCCCCAAACTGTGGGCAAGTGCTTTGGGGGGACAATTTGCAAAGTTACCTCACAAAACAATTTACTTTTAACAAGCTCTTGCAGGTAAAATGGATGTAAGGGTTGTCACTGGAATTCTGCCAATCTGAGTTGTACAGTATCTGTGACAGTACCGATTTCGTGCTTCCCTCGCCTGCTCAAGGCCAAGTGCCCAAACAAACTTCCATTACGAATGAAAAGATGATTTCTTTTGTCTCATCAGTGGTCAGTGTTTCAAGCACTGTTCATTCAACCAAAAGCTCATGAACCAAAGACAAGATAGAGCAGATCTTTCCTGCTGCTAGAAAATTTGACTGCCTTAGGTTACTTATTTATTTAAAGATTTTATTTATTTATTTATTTATTTATTTATTTATTTATTTATTTATATATTATTTATTTGAAACACAGAGGGAGAATATCAAGAGAGAGCACAAGCAGAGGGAGCAGCAGGAGAGGGAGAAGCAGGCTCCCCATTGAGCAAGGAGCCCAATGCGGGGCTCGATCCCAGGACTTGAGATCATGACCTGAGCCAAAGGTAGACACCAACTACCAACTGAGCCACCCAGGGGCCCTATCATTTATTAATATTTCTAATCCTTGCCAAAGATATTAGTAGAGGATTAATACAGAGTCTGAATACTCACTTAAAGCATGTATACAGGAATTCCCATTTCACAAGATATGCTACTAGAAAGAATCCCATAGAAAAATTGGTATGGGAGACCTTACCTCTATGGTGGAGATTCCCAACACATATTCCCATGTTAAAGAATCTCAGAACCCCTGAACCACCCCGTCTGTGTTATCCAGTGCTTTCAAACTTGTTTTGCCACAAAAATTTTTTTTTTAATGATACTCATTATTCTGTTAAACCATTTATCTTGGAAGACTTTGGGATATGACATACTAAGTAATTATCAGTTCATAAAAATGAAATCATTTATACATTAATTAAAACAAATATATGATAGTGGTAGTATTTGGGCTGTGGGACACAGAAACGCCTAAAACCCACTAACTTACTGCTTGCCTTGCATTCTAAAATCCTAATGGTTAAATGGGATCCTTTCAGTGGAAACAATCATTTTAGTCTCTAAACCATGTGCTAGTTTAGAAGGAAATATAGATCTTTCCTATTTGTTAGATAACTTGAATGCTTTATGTACTCCTTAATAATCTCTCCTCTCCCAGATATTAGTTGTTTATAACACTCAGGGTAAATCATTAATTTTCTTTATGGTTCATTCATCTTGTGTAACTGAAATAATTTTGTAATATGTAATAGCGTAATTTAAGTAAATTTCAAGTAAATGTTAATACTCCTCACAGTGTGCAGGAAGAAACAAGGTTGGAAATGAATGACTTGGAAGGATATATGCATATATTTATAATTAGCTGCCAATAATTTGCTGCTTAACTAAGGGGAATAGGCACCAAATCTGGAGGGAGAGGAAAAATAAAGCCACAAACCAAAAGGTGAACCATCAATACAAGGACGAAGGATGTGCCTATGCCACTGTTAGAAAGAGAACATTGCGGGGCACCTGGGTGGCTCAGTTGGTTGGGCACCTGCCTTCAGCTTGGCTCATGTTCCCAGGGTCCTGGGATCAAGCCCCCCACTGGGCTCCTTGCTCAGTGGGGAGCGTGCTTCTCCCTCTCCTCCCCACTCGTGCTCTCTCTCATTATCTCTGTCTGTTTCTCTCT
This sequence comes from Mellivora capensis, assembly GCA_004024625.1. Classification (NCBI taxonomy): domain Eukaryota; kingdom Metazoa; phylum Chordata; class Mammalia; order Carnivora; family Mustelidae; genus Mellivora; species Mellivora capensis. The sequence continues at coordinate 76,103 of PISX010005848.1, read as the reverse complement.
TTCTCTCTCTCAAATTAAGAAATAAAATCTTAAAAAAAAAGAAAGAGAATATTGCTAGTTCCCAATTTCTAAAATACCAAATCAAGCCAGAGTTTATGACTACTACATATAACAAGAACTAAGGACAAGTGTAATGATAGAGACTGATAAGAAACAACTCCTTTTTTGCAAATGATTTAAATAATATTGGATCTTCGTTGCACTTCTCTTATGGAACTGACGCAGAAATTTGGAGCCTGACAAATGTGGTGCCAATATTACCAATACCACAACCAGTCATTTGCAAACAGGCAAATTATACTACTATTAGCAAACATCAGAGCCAACTACTTTTGGTTACTACAATGACATTAATTTTTTTTTAGAGGGATAGTATTAGGGAAAAAAACTTTAATAACAATCTATATTTGGGTTGCTGCTGGAACTAACATTCATGGATATACCAACAACCTGGTAGTTGTGATCACTTCATTTTTGTTTTAGGGCTCTTTGGTTTTTGGTAACAGAAATACATCTTACACTTGCTTAGTCTAAAAAAGAATTCATAAACTCATCTAACCAAAGCGAGAAAAGGCAAAGTTAGGGTTTGCCTAAGGAGCAGATGTTATCAGGAAATCAAACACCATCAAGGCCACATTCTTACTGCCTTTTCTCTGTTTGTGTGTCAGTTTCCTTCTCATGGTTTAGTTTCTCCATGAGGATGGAAAAAAACATCTTGCCTACAGATAACACATCTGAGTGCTCATCCACCTGGCTTGTTGATCAGAAAGAAAACAGCATTCTCTATCACGCAAGTTTGAAAATCCAGGGGACAGCATTTCATCGGCTCAGACTCAGTCATGTGCCAAATCCAGACCCATGTGGCTATTACAATGGGTCTAGACTGAGTCAAGTGCTCATTCTTGTTCAAGTCAAGGATATCCAAAGTCAAGGATACATGGTCAAGTAAGAGAATGGCTGCTCCCACCCAAACACGTGACTGCATTTGGCTTTATCCTCCTAGTGAGAAGACTTTACTAGTGAGAAGACAATCACACTGGAATTGCAAAAAGGAGGGTCAACCGAGAGAGAAAAAGGGAAAAGAACAAGAGGAAAAGCCATTGTTTTAAGGTTTTGCTCCTCCAGTTTCTACCCATTCCTGCTGACCCCTCTCCCATCCTTCCATCTGTTGATAATTCTTGAGCATCAGTTAGAGGCTTTCTCTGGCAGGTATACCTTGGGGAGAGGGCATTGCATTCTTTATTTCCATGAGTTACGTTGTGCTTTTAAGACAGTTTCAGACCCTATAGCATGGGTACAGTTCAATGGTAGCAAAAAGACGGAGGGAAAAGTCAGAGAAAAGGAGGACAAAATTCCAGAAACAACTGCAGTGGTAATGAGAGGTTTGGGTGAGAGTAACTAGACATCAGCTATGCTCATCTCTCTCTTAATATTCTAGTGTTCACACCAATCTTCTAAATCCAGGGTATAGAAAAATGGACATGTGGTTGATGCTGGGGTGAGGCAGGGGTGCACAGGTAGGACAGCAACTCATCCCAGAGGTGTCTGAACCTGAGTCTGAGAGCGTGGGTGCTTGGGCTGAATGTGCTTTGCAGATCAGTGACCTAAGCAGATGAGGTCAGAGGGATGAGAACAAAAATATACACGTGGTACAGCTTCTTCCCTAATTTAGGCAACCTGCTCTCTGGAAAATGCCCCGCCAAGCCAAGATTGTGTCTGAGGTTCAGGCTGACCAGGGATGCTTTTTAATCTCCAGGGAGTTGTCCTGTTATTGTTCTGGAATTTGAGAAGGGTCAACAGGAGCAAGGCACACGTAGCTTTATTACCCGTGACCCCAGTTTTCTCAGGAGAACACTCTGAGTATTAGCGTTGTGGGGAAAAAAAATGATACATCCTCCTTTTCTCTCTCCTCATGCACAGGATTTCACAATTTAGCTACAGGGGGTCCTCCGGGATTCTTTCTCAGTGATCAACAAGAGGTCAGCCTGAACACTTTAACCTCAGACACTGGTCTCATTTGAATCTGCTAGGAAAAACAAAAAACAACAACAAAAAAACCCCCACAAAAACCCAAGAATCCAAGACTTGGACTTTGCCCTATTGGAATACTTTGGATCTTTACTCAAAATCAGTATTTCCATCCTGTTTCCACTTAAATTATTTAAGTTGGTGGTCATCAATCAATAATACCCACGGAGGTAATCACTAAGGTAATAGTTTTTTGATATCAGCAAAGATCTAGTTAGTATTCAAATTTCGGAAACTGTCTCATAACTTTTATTTTTTTTTAGTTGGAGCATTTAAACAGGATCAAACAAGGACATCACATTGAATTTGGTTATTCTATGTTTTCCATCTCTCTTTTTAAAAATATTTTATTTATTTATTTGACAGAGAGAGAGATCACAAGTAGGCAGAGACAGGGGGAAGCAGGCTCCCCACTGAGCAGAGAGCCCGATGTGGGACTCGATCCCAGGACTCTGAGATCATGACCTGAGCCGAAGGCAGAGGCTTAACTCACTGAGCCACCCAGGCGCCCCTGTTTTCCATCTCTTTAGAAAATATTTATTTCCCTTTCATTATTTTTCTTTTGTCTTGTTATGAATGTGTGTGAAAAAAATAGGGATTTTTATAGAATACTTATTGTCTCAGAGTTTTCCACATTCTAGATTTTGGAGTCTGTATCCTAGTGGTGTCACTTAACCAACTTCTCTGTTTCTTATATTTCCTATAGAAACTCAGATCTGGAGGCTTGACCTCCAGATCCAGGTTAGGTTTGGTTTGAGAGGCCACGAAGACTTGTTAGGTGGTGGTACCTCCTTCATATCTGCATTATATGAGGAAGCCCAGGGTGCCTCCTGCTGTCTGTCTTTTTGTGAAGTTAACTTCGAGCATGGGTTCAGTGCTGTCAATCTGATCCACCCACTGTAAAATTCCCCAGCACATTTTTAGCTACTCATTTCAGTAGCCATTAATGATCACTGCCAGATCTACTTTCAAATGCTCAGAATCACTGATTTTTTTTTTTTAAGAACTGAGAGTATTCCATAATGGCATATATGGTTTTTCATTTGAAGTGAACTACTTGTTTCTTTCATTAATGTACTTCATGAAACTTGGTAACTAACCTTTCTCGCCCCCTCCTTTGAGTAATCTGAGATAATTCTGGAACCTTATCAAAGACATTTAAGGTGCTACACTCTTTCACAAGAAAAGCCAAAACGTTGTTTTTGGAGCTGTTTTCATCATGTGTGTGTATTTTTCCTCCATTATTGTCAAGTGGAATTTTAACCTCACACAAACGATCTGATGATTTGAAATATCATGGGAAAACTTTGACCTAGAACATTTTCAAAGAGGTTACTGGAAACACAAGAAAGCTAAGGACACTTGGCAAGGTGGATATATTACATACTTTAAGTCTCTACACAAGTACGTAGCTTTCTTCTTCCTCAGACTTTTCATTTTAAAATTGGTTTCTCAATTTCCTGTATGCTGAGTGTAAACTAAATCTCAAGAACCCTAACTATATTCAAGGCCTGCCTTTATCTGGCCCCTTTCCCCCCAAGGTGTAAATTACTTTGCCCTTTGGACACACAGGAGTTTTACCTCTCTATATACTTCCACCATAAAATTTTAATTATAAGCAAAGTCACTAAAAGATTACTTATGTTTAGAAATGATTACTTGGCAGCCAGGTGAGTTTTTCAAGAATTAATAGCTAATATTCACAGAGTGCTTGTTAAAGAACCCTATGGGCTGTGTACAGAATTCTATTTGTAAATGTGGCAGAACCATGTCTCTGTTTATTTTGTGGTATTTCTCACCCGCTCTTCTTTCTCACTTACACTCATGAGGTCGTTTTGCTACTCCTAGTTCATATTCACTCGGGAACCAGACTCAAGCAAACCGTAGCCCTAGAGTATCAGGTGAGTTCTTATAGGCATACTTGGAGGGCTATTTTCTCTGACCTCAAAAGAACAAATAAAACTGGAACTGGAAAGAGGAGAGACAGAGTGCAGCGGGAAGCCAAGATGGAGAAGGAAATGGTCAGAAGGAAGAAGGACGTAAACTTTCAGAGTGAAAGGTTTTCCGATTTTTCCACCTATGAAGAACCTATCACTCCCTACTCCTGGACACTTGTGGGTTCTCCTGAAGAAAGAGATAAGGGAACTTGGATCCTTTATATGAATATGGTGGCATTAAAAGAGCAAACTAAACAAAACTCTTGGTATGACCACAATCAAACTGAGTAAAATCCATGGGAAATTTCCCTACAGATGAGGCAGTGGTAAAACAATGTTAATTTTATTCCTTTCTTTCCAGTTAGCTACACCTATTAGTTTTTTTTTTATTTCAAACTGTAATGGCTTCAACTTTTAGTACACTGTTAAGTAAAAATGTATTAATGATGTAATAACAGCCACCCTTGTTATGTTTTTAACTTTTAATATTTCTTCACTAAATACAATGTTGGCTATTAGTCTAAGATGCCCATTTTCATGATGAGGAATTATCCTGCTATTCCTAGATTTTTAAGTGCTTTGCTTAGAAATGGATATATTGAGTCTTCAAGTTTTTTACTAGGATGAAAAAAGATTTTTTTATTGGTCTCACTACAGTGATGTTTTTAATCAAATTCAGTTCCTAAAATTTAATTCACCATGGTCATGCTGAACAACTTTAAAAAAATACAGAGAATTTGGTTTGCAGGATTAACATTTTCAGATGCACATTTATAAATTATTTGGCTCCTTTTACTTCTCCGGGCTGTGTTCCATGCCCCGCCCAGCCCCTGGCTCACCCTTGCATTGCCAAGTGTGTGCACCAGCCTCCTGTGATAGCGGGTATGGAACGTATGTAGAGGTCCTACCCCTGATGGCATCCCTAGAAGTAGAAGCCAGAACACCCCCAATGTGCAGATGGGGAGACTGAGGAGGCCCTGAGAGCCACAGGGTGTGTCTGGAGTCACAGTCCTGGGCAGGGGCAGGAGCCCGGTCTGAACCCAGCTCTGTACCCTCACAGTGGGGACAACAGCTGCACCCAGGCCTCCCAGGGGCTGTGGGTAGGCTGTGTGGGTGTCACTGTATAGACAGGACATGGGGTGGAGGGTGAGCATTGAGCAGCTAGGGGAGGAGGGCTCTCAGGGAGCTCTGGTGTGAGGAGGAAGTCAGGTAAGGAGCCCCCAGACAGTGGTGACCTCACTTCCCTGACAACAGAGCCCAACAGAAATTGGAACCCACGTATTCTGTTCCAGAGACCACCCCCTGCCCAGCTCATTTCTTTGGAGATCCTCAAACAAGCAAGATGTTCTTGTGTTGCATACCAAAGTCCAGAGAATGCAGGCAGAGAGGAGAGCATGCCCAGCAAACACTTCCCCTCGCCCGGTAGGTCATGTCAGGGCTCCCCGACTCCTCTGGCCATTTGGCAAGAAGAATCAAAAGGTGACACCAGGAGGCTCAGAGTCAGCCAGCCCCACACCTTCTGATCGACCTGTGTAGCCCCCAGGTCTCCTCCCCATGTATGTGTGTGTGTGTAAAGACAGCTCATGTAGGGTGGAGACACCCTGAGCAGGAGCAGGCTGATGAAGGGTCAAATGCCTGGTGGGCAGGTAATGTTCACATCCCAGGTTAAGGCTGCCTAGGTTGGATGGGGTGTGGGGGCTGCACCCTTCTGCCCAGGGTTTATCCTGAGACCCTGCAGGGATGGGTCACTGACCCAGGTGCAGGGCTGTGCATGCACAGGTCTGTGTGTGATCTGGGGGAAACAGGGGGACTGGGCAGGAGGATGGTGGGTATGGCCGGGCAGGGCTCTGATGCCTCTTGCACACTACCTGTCTCTGTCTTTGCAGGCCATGGATGAAATAGGAAAGGAGGCTGGAAGACACACACTCCTCCCTGACACAGGAGTCCCCAGTCCTAGGAAGGCCTCCCAGACCACTGCCCCTGGTACTACATTGGACTGTGGTCCTGGACACGGAGCCCACGGAGGCCAAGTCCAAGGGTGAGAAGGCTGGGATTGGGTGCCTGTGGCTGTTATGGGGATGGGTTGGTGCTGGGCCCCACAGGGAGAAGCCCCCACAGGCTGGTGTGGGGCCAGGAGCAACGACTTGGCTCAGAGCACCCAGGGGATGGACTGCAGTCAGGAAGACTTCCCAGTGAGGGTTCCTTCCTGGCTGCGGCTTCTCTGGGAGGCCCTGGGCTGTGCTCTGTCTCTGCAAAGCCACAGGGAGAGGCAGGCATGTGGGTGAACTTTTCTCCTCTCACAGCTACTCCAGCTGAGCAGCTAGACCCAGTCTCAACTTCAGCAACTCCAGAGGGGAAGATGGTGACTGGAGAGAATTGAGCAGACCAGGAGCCGACAGGTGACCGGGCACCTGCCCGTGGAGATGCTGATGCTGTCCAGGAAGAGCTGGCTCCTGTTCCTGCCCCCACCCCTGCTCCTGCTGCTCCCCCTTCCCCTGCCCTTGCCAGAGTTACTCCCACTTCAGCTGCCCCTGCTGTGCTCCTGTTCTTGTCCGGACCCAGATCCTCCCTTGGTCCCAACCCTTCCCTGGGCCCCTCACTGTGCCCCTGTTCCTGCCCCAGACCCAGCTCCTGACCTTGACCGTGCACCGACCATCACCATGGCACTTGCCCCAGCTCCTACTCCTGCCCCTTCCCCTGCCTCTGTCCCTTCTCCTTTCCCTGCCAGGGCCACTGCCCCTGCACTTGCCCCAGGTCCTACCCCTGTTCCTGCCCCTTCCCTTGACCCTTCCTCTGCCCCTGCCAGGACAGCCTCCCCTTCCCCTGTCTGTGCCCCTGTTCCTGCCCCCTACCCAGACCCTGCCCCAGCTTCTTCCCCTTCAACTGCCCCCATCCTTTCCCCTGCCCCTGCCTATGCCCTTGTTCCTGCCCCAGCCCCAGCCCCTATCCCTTGCTCCTGCTCCTTTCCCTGCCCTTGCCTATGTTCCTGTTCCTGTCTCTGACCCAGTTCCTGCTCTGGATCCTGCACTGGCCACTACTGCTGACCCTGTCCCTGCCCCTATCCCAACCCTGCCCCTACATCTGCTCCTGCGGGGCTTCCAGAGCAACATCCAGAGCCCACAACTCTGCGGGGAGAGCTCCTTATACAATTACCCTTAGTTCCATCCCCTGACCCTGACATCCCGCCAGAATGTTTCATCCCCTCCCCCTATGTTCTTTCTCTCTGGTACATAGTCACTGTTATAGTAGCTTTCCATGTCCTGTATGCTGTCTATTATTTATTTTAAATAAAATTACTTGTTTTCACTTGAACACGTCATGATCATGAAGTACATTCCCAATGCTGTGCCACCACACCACAGAACATCGCTGCAGGATATCTCCTCCCCCAAAGGAGACCCTGAGCCCAAGCCCTCCCTGCCCATTGCTCCCCCAGCCTGGCCCCTCGCAACGCCTAAGCTGCTTTCTCTTTCTGCTCCTTCACATGTTCTGGAGGTTTCTGTAAGTGGAATCACTCAATAGGTGCCTTTGTGTCTGCCCACCTATTTTCAAAGGGCACTCGTTTTTTTTCTCTGTTTGACATAGAATTTCCCTTATTTGATGTTGAAATGCCCAATAGATTACAGATGAGATGTAATCATAGGGGCCCCTTTAGCAATTATGGGCACAATTCGGGGCCAAGACCCCTGTTCCTGCTGGGACCCCACAGTCTGAACCCAGAAAGGACATGGCTGTTTCCTCCTGTGGCCCACACAGAAACCAGGGAAATGCAGAAAGTGGGAAGACACACCACAGAGGGCAAAAGCATCACTCACAACCAAGACCAGAGAAAGGTTTTCCATGGTTCTGCTCCAATCCATGTTCCAAGTCACTGGGTTCCACAGGGACAGAGACCAAACATGTGCAAGTTCAAGGTGGGGGGACAGACACACAGGGAGTATGTGTTAGGAGATGCAGGAGCTCCCGGGGAAGGACTCAGGCAAAGGAAACCCTGGGGAGGCAGTGCTGGTCACCCTCAGACCGGCAGGTGTCTGGTCTGGGGACCAGCAGCCCTGGGGAGAACGTGAGGAAGCAGGGACCTGCATTGGTCCCCTGGAGAGAAGGGTGACAGGCACCCCTGTCTGGGAGAACAATGAGCAGCACGCATCCCAGGCCACAGGGGCACCTATCACCTAGCAGTGCTCAGCCTGGGACTTACCCCAGAAACTCTGGCTCAGTTTTTCACAGATGTATTTTCAGAAGTATTTGGCACAGCAGTGGTGGAGACAGCAGGGACCGGAACAATATTAATGCCCAAGGAGATGGATGGGATCCTCGGTCCCAGTCCTCATGACAGGAATGTCCTGTAGCTACTATCTCAGTGTTGTCTGGGGCACAGGATTGGGGTAGCCCTTCCTGAGACCCCACTCCTGCCACCCTGCTCCTGGGAACATTCAGAATTGTTTGAGGAGGAGGTGGAGAGGATCCGGGATGACAGAGGGCCAAGGAGAAAGAAGGTCAGCACTGGGAGGACAGATGGACGTGCCCCAAGCCACCATCCAGGGCCTGAGTTGTGTTTCCCTCGGACCTCACCCAAAATAATGGCTCCTAATGTATAGACTGGCTTCTGCGGTTTCACTCCCTCCCTCCCTCCCTCATTTATTCACTCCACCATTCATTCCCCCTCTCTCCTTCCCTTCTACTGCTCCCTTCCCTCCCCCCTCCCTCTCTCTTTCTCTCACTCCCATCCTCCCTCATGCCCTCCCTCATTCAGCGGAGGATCTGGGGTCCCTGCTCTGTACTGAGCACTGAGGCTTCATCAGTGAGCACCCCCTCAACCCATGTGGTCACATCCACTGTGGGAGGTGACAGGGGGTAGTCCTCAGGGCTTGCAGGGGTGATGGGAACCAGGAATCTGTTACTGAAAACAGGAACAGAATGGAACAGAATGGAACAGGAATGGAAAGACACATGCTTAGCATTTCCTCAAGAAAAATCTAGTCCTGAAAAATGATAAAAAGTAAATATATCCTAGACTTCATGCAATGTGAGTTCTAATGGCCCATACACACTGATTTCTAGAAGCAACAAAGAGTAAATCATTCAATGTTGACTGGGGGGTTGTGACACAACTTTTCTGACCAAATGACAGCATTTCAGCCAACATCTCCATGACCTCTGAGTTTACCCAAAGGTCTCTGTGGTCCTCTGACTCTTCCATCGACTTCCTGGGGAAGCTCAGTCCTGTTGCCTCCTTGTCTCCTGCCTCTTCTGGGACACTTCCATGGACTCCTACCCCCGACCAGGGTCTCCCCCACCAGGACTCTCCATGCCCTGTGGCCTGGTGTCGAGATCCTGTGCTGGGTCCCTTGAGCCCAGTGCTTTGTGCAAGACATGTATGCTCCCTCTGGAGTCACTTGGCATCTCCCATGTAGTGGCCTGCATCTTCCTGCACTGGGTCTCCTCTGACGAGTCTGTGAGGCCAGCCTATGCCCATGTCATGAGCATGGAAGCATGAGTCCAGAAGGTCCAGATGACCTGCTCCCAATCCCAGCGTGTGCAGCCTGGGCCAAGAATGGTCGCCAAGCAGAGGACAACTAGGGCCTACAGAGCCTGAGGGAGGACGTAGCACAGTGAGCCCATAGGATAGTGAGCACCATGGGGGCCTGGCGCTCAAGCCAACTGGAAGACCACACCCCATCCGCATTGGCTCTGTCCCCAGGGCTGGAGGTCATCGGGGTATCTACCCTGCCATGTTGCAGGCTGGCAGTGACTGGCAGGGGAGGAGGCACCACTGGAGCAGGAGAGAGCCCTCTGCAGAGAGAAGGAGGCAGAGGCTCTCCCAGCAGCAGGTGCACTGGGGTAGACTGAGGGGGCATCAGGAGACAGCAGTGTCTGCAGCTGGGGTCTCCACACAGACCTCCTCCTCAGGTTTGGCACAAGCTTGTCTGGATGGCCTTTGTCCCCCAAACACAAAGGCTGGCTCAGGACCTCCCCTCAAGCTCCTACTCCCAATCCTTCGTATTCAGCTCAAGTGACAAGAAAGGGCCAATAGTTTAGGTGGTGTTGGGTGCACAGAGACATGTGATTTTCTGGCCCATGCTGGAACACTGCTGGCATTTTAAAGATCTCAGGGATTTGATTTCAAAACTGAAAATGGAAAGCTTTCTGAAATATGCCCTCAGCGGTACCCTCACTTTTTGCAGCTTTGAAGATTGGTTGGGATCATCTTCAGGCTGAGAAGGAAGATGAGGGGGGCGGAGAGGACTGAGGAGGTTCGGCTTAGACAGGAAAGGGCTGAGCCACTCCTTTGGGGGAAAAGTGGGTCAGCTGCAGGCTCATGGGGACAGACCTTGAGACCACTATGCTACATGAAATAAGCCAGTCCCCAAAGGACTGATACTGAAGGACCCCACTTGTGAGGGACAGAGAACACTGATTCTTAGAGGTGGAAGGACCTTGTGGGTGCCAGGGCTGGGGAGGGGAGATGGAGGGTTAGGGTTAGGGTGAGTAGAGCTCAGTTTGGGGTGATGACAAAGTTGTGGCAATGGATGGAGGTGGCAGGTCCAGAACAGTGAATGTACTTATTGCCACTGAATCGGCCCTGAAACATGCTTAACAGTGCCAGTTATATGTCTGCTACACCACAATAGGAAAGAAGTGAGTCAGGAGGTCAGGGCCATCGTGAGTCCCAGGAGGGCCCTGGAGCGGAACTCCTGTATCTTAGTTTTTGCTCTCATGCTCTGCCTCTTGTTGGTGACTGAGCTCACAGCAGGCACTCAGTGAATGACCGCTAAGACACAGTGCAGGCAGATGGGGGCACAAGCGCAAACCTACCGGTGGGCACTGAGGAATCCCAACAGGACCTGCATCTAGACGGAGCCAGTGCCCACATTTTACAAACACCAGCACAGAAATAGCCATTTAAAACCAAGGCAGGAACCACATAGAACCCAGAGGGTTCCATTCTCCTGGAGGCTGAGCTAGCAGCCACAGCCAAGGCCTCTGGCAGTCAGGGGACTGGGGGTCTGACAGGTGGCTCGGCACACCCTTGACCCTGAAGCCCCATGGGACTGAGAGGGAAGACCCAGCCAGGGACCATTCTGGCTCCACTGCGGCTGCAGGGCCACTCCCAGCCCCACCAAGATGTGTCTGTTTAGAACCAGGGAGGAAACCTTTTCTCTCGATTGTTCTTTTTAAAGATGATTGCTAGCATAAACTTAGGTTTATTATGAAGATTAGCTAAGCTTCAGAAAAAACATAGCAGCATGACATAGTTGTCGACAACATGGCCATCTAAGTTCACTGTCAATGAGTTCACGGAGTATCCGGGCTTCAACCACTTACCTGCTGTGTGACCTTCAACATGTCACCTGACTGACAAAGATTAGGGTGACAGAATAGAATATGTAATTGTTCTAAACCTTCTTAAGGTTAAAATGGCACACTTAAGTAACATTGAGAAGGGATGGAAAAGAAAAGGCAAGTTGGCTACTTTATATTTTTATAGCTTGGGTCAAAATACATAATTTAAAGTTGATAAATATATCCATATGCTTATTCTTAGATTTATTAATATAAATATTTATTAATATAAAGATAAACCCTAAACTCATATTTAGCAGTTGAGGAAAGGATACTGAAAGAAAGATGAAATAGATTAATTTAATCATTTTTCCAAACAGACTACCTAAAGCAGGGGCTGACAAATAAGAATCACTGGCCAAATCAGGCCTTTTGGCAGATAAAGGTTAATGAAATACAGCCATTTATTTACATATTATCTGTGGCTGATTTTATGCTACAACACTGAAGTCTAGCAGCTGCCAGAGCTAAGCTGGAAAACCTAGAATATTTGCTGTCTCTTCTGCTACAGAAAATGTTTGCAGACACTTGCTCTAAAGCAAAAGAGTATCAAGTATAGTATAAACAATTACAAGGATAAATATAGCTTCTATTAAAAAATAGAAACATTTCATATTATAAAAAATCACCAACACACAAAAATTGCCTAAAAAGAATGACAATGTAACTAACAATTGTCTTTTCAACAGAAACTAAGTCAGAGAACAATGATATATTTTCACAGTAATGAAAGAAAATAATTAGCAAGATTAGTTACCCTACTAGACTATCCTTGTAGAATGAGATTAAAATAAAGACATTATTCTGACAGATTAAAAACTAAGAAAGCACACCACCTAAAAGGTCTTCAATATTTAAAAATACGTACTTAAGAAAATAGGCAAATAATAGGAGAAATGAGGTCAGAGACAAAGAAAAATTAATGAACAAAGAAATTGGTAAGCATGTGAGGAGATCAACGTAAACACTATAAAAACCAATAATGATATTGTCTAATTTGGAGATAAAATTAAAAGAACTAAAATATTTGATACAAATGCATGCAAAAAAGAAAAGTGAACTAAGAGTCACGAAGTCTATGTGTTGGCAGGTAGGCTTACTCAAATTAATTTAGATTTTAAGGAAACAATCAGTTTAAAATTTAAAGGATAACTGCCAAAAGAAATTCTAAAATAGCTGAGAAGGAAAATGAGAGAAAAAAAAATGTGAAATGCACCTGAAAAAAGAAAGAGCAGAAAACCAGTAGCATAGAAATCACAATGTATCAGAATCCATGGGATACGGTTGAAAGAGAACACAAAGAAAAAACTGTGTGTTTTATTTAGGCACACCATTAACTATCTAATCTAGAAAAAAAGTGTAAAACACAGACATGCAAAATAAGACAAAAGACTTGTGAAACTGAATAAAAGAATCCTCATTTAAGATACAGTTGGAGGACAGAAGGGGGAGCTCTCATGCCCTACCACTCCTCCTCAATCACAAACTCCAACCTTCAACAGTAGAGACCTACCTTACTTTCCCCCACAGGAAGAAGCCTACTTTATGCTCCCCAGGAGGAAGGAAGGATTTCTCCTCCACTAGCAACAATTTCAGACAGCAATTCAGGAAGTGAAAAGCCATCACCACAGTGAATTCTCACTTCTTTCCAATGGACTTGAGTACAAAGCAGCCCCTCTCAATTTTCTCCTTTTTTTTTTATGAAGTAATTTCTGCCTCCTTTGATCTCTGGACTTGCCTATCGCTTGCCATAGCTTGCGTGTCTAGATGTGCAATTCTTCTGTCACTCCCAAATAAACCCATTTCACGGGTAAAATAACTGGCTGTTCTACTTTTGAAGGTTGATGGTGAAGTACCCCAAACTTGCAGAGGTAATTTTAAAAACCAAGAGATTATATTGTTTTGCTCTGCAAGTAAAATATATCATGAATGAAATAGTTACTTTCAGTATATGTATATTTTATATTTCTATATTTATTATTCATTTATAAATATATTTAATTATATTCTTAATTTATATACATATAAATTGAGTTCAGGTGAAAATCTAAACAAATTAAATAGAAAAAACAGACAAAGTTGTCAAAATGCACCAGCTTGAAATATTTTTTTCAGAGTTATTCTCGACTAAGTCTTCAAAAAACAAAAGAGAGGGGGCACCTGGGTGGCTCAGTGGGTTAAAGCCTCTGCCTTCGGCTCAGGTCATGTTCCCAGGGTCCTGGGATCGAGCCCTGCATCGGGCTTTCTGCTCAGCAGGGAGCCTGCTTCCTCCTCTCTCTGTCTGCCTCTCTGACTACTTGTGATCTCTGTCTGTCCAATAAATAAATAAAATCTTTAAAGAAAAACCAAAAGAGAGAAATCACACAGACTATTTCATAAATGTTTAAAAGGTATTTGATAAAATTCACATCCATTCTTGATTTATAAAAATACACCAAATAAGAGGAATAGACCTTAATATCATAAAATGTATCTATCTACATCTACAAGTCAACTTCATACTTAAGATGAAGCACCAGAAGTATTACTATTAATGTCGGGAATTGAGAGGAGGTCTACTTTCAGTGCTGTTATTTTATGCTATACTGGAGGTAGTAGCCATTCTAATTAGGTAAGAGAAATAGAGTTAAAAGGGGCATATGGATGGCTCAGTCGGTTAAGCATCTGCCTTCGGTTCAGGTCATGATCTCAGGGTCCTGGGACCTCTGCTCAGCCTAGAGCTTGCTTCTCCCTCTCCCTCTGCCCCTCCCCCTCTTGTGCTACCGTGTGCACACTCTGTCAAATAAATAAATAAAATCTTTAAAAAAATAAAAACAATGAGAGTTTGATAACCCGTGGCTGAGGAAACTGATGATATACAGAAGTTCACAGTCTTCACATATATGCACCATAACCAGTTAGAAGGTGCAAAGTACATCATTTCTAACTTGAATAAAATCAAATATTACGTTTAGAAAAAAATTAAACAGTCAAAAGACAAATGATAAAATGAAAATTTTTGCAAATCATGATAGGCAAAGGGCTTATTGCTCTAACATATGAAGAGCTCCTACAAATCAGTAACAAAAATACTAAGAGTCCCAAATAAATATGACCAAAAAACAGGTCCCCGAAAAGAAAATTCAAGCTGTGCTGACTGCTCTCACTTTAAATTAGTGGCAGTGAACTTTGAATGGGCTCCTAGTGCTGCCCAGGACTCATGTCAGTTTCTTCCTTCAATTATTCTCATATTTTTTTGTAGAAAATTAATTCATACCTTCTCCTCTATAATCAGACATTATCTTCTCTCCCATTCTTATTCTCCCCTGCTACTGCCCAAGTCCAAGCTGTCCTCTCTCTTACTCGGATTACTCTGACAGATTCCTAACTGGGAGCTGCAGCTACTCAATTATAGGAGTCATTAATAAACCCAGGAAACCTGTGTATATCCATGACTATTTATTCAAACTAACATTTATTCAAATATTTACAGCATATGTATTCGAAAGGCAAATATTTACCTGAGCACCTACTATATACAAGTTTGGGACATGGCAGAGGAGGAAACAGAATCTTTGCACTCACAAAGGGTGCAAAGATATTCTAGATGGGGAGGCTGACAGCTATATAAATATATATGTATGTCAGGTGGTGAATGTCAAAGAAAACTCAAGCAAGGAGGGAGGAATAACCAGTTGATGTTTTTGAAGGGAGGTCAAAGAAGCTCTCCCTGACAGGATGACATTTGAGCAGAGACCTGGGAAACTGTGGGAAGGAACAATGCAGATATCAATGTGAAGAACATTAATTCAAGCACTAAATAAAGTAAATTCTATGCATTGATAGTGCAATTGTAGTGCTTACAAAATCTCTAAAAATTTGATAGGGCCTAAAAAACCTCTCCTTGACTACAAGCAGTGCCAATGACTAAAAAAAAGAAAATTCAGAACGAGTTCACACCTATTTCAGACATAAAACAAATTCGTCGTTGTTGGTATATGTGAGGGCTACGAACTTTTGTCCATAATAGGGAGAGAGAGGCAAACACTGAATTTTTTATACCATGCTTAGTTTAAAAATAAACACAAATAACCCTCCTTCCTTCACTCACCCTCTAAGTTTTGGCTGTCTTTACTAAAAAACATCCTTTTAATTTAATCCTGAAAACAACATGGAGAATGACTTTCTTTCAAAACAAGTCTTCCCTTGAAGAGAAACACATGTTCAAAGTACAAACAACATTCCAGAGTCTGACTTAAGGCTACTTAGTTTCTCCATGATGACGTCATACTGAGGCTACTGAACGTGTTCGTGTACATATCATTTCTTCTACAATTATTCTAAAACTCAGGCCCATTCATGGAAGCAGACCTCTCGTTCTATGCAACTCTGTGGGAGAAACAAGGACTTCCCAGGTCACAGATAATTTCTCAGAGTAATCAAAATGGATACTGCAACATAATTTTTGAAAATAAAATTTACTAGCTAATTTTAAAATGTCTATAAGGAAAAGACCTAAGGATAGCCAAGAAAATGTTGAGAAAAAAAAACAACAACAACTTATAAGTAAACCAGGCTAGTGGGTATCTAAGGAAAATATAAAGCTATAATAAATTATTTGTTTGATTTATTTTTTAGGGTTTATTTAAATTCCAGTTAGTTAACATGCAGTGTAATATTAGTTTCATGATTAGAATTTAGTGATCCATCATTTACGTACAACACCTAGTGCTCATCATGGCAAAAGCCCTCCTTAACACCCCTCACCTATTTCTCTCATCCCCCCACCTGCCTCCCCTCTTGTAACCACTGGCAGGGTTTCATTCTTTTTTTCATGGCTCAGTAACATTCTACTGCGTATATACCACATCTTTTTTATCCACTCAGCTATAATATTTAGCATATTTATCATCAGCTATAATAATTTAGCATGTAATACTAGGTCAGAGAAATAGAGGAGAAGAGAGCCTAGGAACATTCCTGTGATTGTACAGTGACAATAGAGAAGGGATGACCCAATAAGTCAAAAGTAGCATTAGCACCATATACATACCAGAAAAAACAGATGGTTAGATCATCACCACTTATCATATATGTATTAAAATAATCCCAGCTTAGTAATGGATAACCACCCTAAAACTCAATGACTTAACCAATTACTTACTAGTTGCTCATGGAAAGCCCAACAGGTGGCAGGATCGGGTTGAGGGGATCTGCTCCATGCAATCATGCAAGGACCCTGGCTGGCAGAAACTTTGTCTTCAAAAGCTATCTTGCAAGGGAGTCCAGGTTGCCAACATCCTGCTGGAAAACAAGGGAAGCAATGTGGAGAATTGCCTGGAACGTTTTGTGGGGAGGTGAACATCATGTAGTCATTTTACTTAATGTAGGTAGCATGAGTCAGCATTTGCCTAATTGTAAGAGGTTGGGAAATGTAAGTTAGCCAGGTACCTGAGGGAAAGAAGAAATAGATGAAGTGAGCACTTGGTTAGTGTCTCTAATACAGTATGTCTTTCTGGTTACTGAGTATCCTACCGCAACTAGAGCATGCTTCTTGCTCCCCAAGTGAGACAACCCCAAATTCCATCTAGTTATTGCAACCAGCTTCAAGTCCAAGATCTCTGAATGATGACATGGTTCATATATGGATACAGCTCCTTGATATTCAGTGATACTTGCACAAACAACACCAGTTACAGAAATCTCCCTCCTGCCACCTGGCCCAACATATGACAGTCAAGTAAGGATAAATTTGTTTTAAAAACTGCATCTGGGAAAGGGTACATCAGAGGAATGCAGAAGGCACTGGTCTATTGCAGTTATGATAAACTTCTGGCAGGAATTTCGAGGTCCTTTCAACCTGGCAGTAAGAATATATCCTTGATTTCAACTTTGCTATCTGGAGCAAACTACTTATTCAACGTTCTTCATAACTCTAATCTACTCTTTAGCAGGTTTTTTGTCTATAAGCACATTTGAAATAAATGATGGGGACTGACCCTCCTCAGAAACCTCTAAAGTTTTGCAACCCATTTCTTCCCTGAGCAAGTTTGGGAGCCCAGAAATACTTCTAATGACAGAGCATCCAAAAGCTGTTAAAGGAGAGGCCCCCCCCTTTTTTTTTGGCATTATAAGTAAGTGAACTCTATTTTCGAGAGAGATGTATCTATTCAGCTACATATGCTAGCAGCATCTCCCAAAGTTCTTTCCTAAATATAATTCTCAAGGTTGACTTTTTCCAAACTTTGTCTCCTGTCTTAAAGCTATCATGTTTAGGAGGAAATACCACGATTCTGTTCAGATCTGTACTGGAGCCAGAAGACTTAACGGACCTTTGTGCACAATCTCTTATCATTTGGAACTAGAAGCAATGATTTTCTCACCCTTTTTGTTTTGTTTTTTTTACTTGCAAGGTAACAAATTCTTGTCACATCCCATCTCTTTTCTTCTATCCACTTGATAAACACAGGTAGTAAAAGTCAACACTCACTACCAACATTACATTTTCTAGCCTTTCCTTAGAACCACAGGGCATGGGTTCACATTCCAAGTAATTACAAATGAACTTCTAAAAATTGTTTCATTAGGGGCGCCTGGGTGGCTCAGTGGGTTAAAGCCTCTGCCTTCGGCTCAGGTCATATTCCCAGGGTCCTGGGATCGAGCCCTGCATCGGGCTTTCTGCTCAGCAGGGAGTCTGCTTCCTCCTCTCTCTCTGCCTGCCTCTCTGCCTACTTGTGATCTCTGTCTGTCAAATAAATAAATAAAATCTTTTAAAAAATTGTTTCAGTACTGTACTACACAAATCTCATTTTCTAATACCAGATATTAGTTCTCATCTTGATTGACTTCTGGATCAATGAATGTCATGTACTTTGGATTTATTTTTACAGTAGATTTATTTTACCATCCTCCTTCCACCACCAATTTCTGAATCAGAGTAACAGTAGATGTCTATCAAAAAAAATCCCTAATTTCATTGGTTTAAGAATGGTAGGTGTTTGTTTTGATAACTTAGATCCAATTGGCTTAAGTAGAGGGATAAATAGATGACTATGATTCTGTTACTTAGGTTTCCAGGCTGATCATTGTTGTTACATCTTAAAGGGGGGGGGGCTGTCTTCTAATATCTTGCTGTGAATTGACATCCAGCAGAGAGATTCAAGAAGAGTGGAGGATACAAGAGGATTTTATGTACTAGACCTGGAAGTGGTTAACACAATTTTGGCCCATATTCCACTAAGCAATTCTTAAGTCAGAGGACCCCAACCTAACTTCAAGAGATGTTGAGAAATATAGAGTTTGGTTGTGTAGTAATTGATTTGATTAGGCATGCCAATCTGTCCGAATAGATAGGGTTAATTTCCAAATAGATTAAAGGCTAAACATAACATAAACCTACAAAGAGTACTAAAAGAAAAAAAGAGTACAACTGTTTATGTCAAGAACTTCACAGGATACGGGGGTTTCACGGGACTACGCGGGGCACTCAGGAGACAGATGGGGAACAGAGCAGAGCAAGTTTTCATGATGGTACACACCTGAAAAGAGATGTTACTACTTCAGGAGACACAAATACCCATGAGGACTCTTGTTCCCTACTGAAAAAAAAGTCTATCACTGTAGGTCACCAAACACTGTCAAGAGAGCACAGGTGAAAACTCACTGTGGCTTGGGGAAGGGTAAATAGAAAAAAAAAAAACAAAACAAAAATTGGATCCCTGCGGAGG
This sequence comes from Mellivora capensis, assembly GCA_004024625.1. Lineage (NCBI taxonomy): Eukaryota > Metazoa > Chordata > Mammalia > Carnivora > Mustelidae > Mellivora > Mellivora capensis. The sequence continues at coordinate 57,088 of PISX010005848.1, read as the reverse complement.
GTAAGGAAGCTATCCCGTGCCCAGACTATGAGCTAGATCTCCTAACTTGGGGCAGGGCAAGAAAGTCTTCCAAACAAGATTCACCAAAGATGCAGTGAAGAGTTTAGCTGTCACAAAGAAGAGCAGCAGAATTACGGGATCCATATGCAGTCCTCTAAGTATGAAAACCACAAAAGATTTTGAACATCAAGAACTCAAAGAATTCTTCCCATGAGTCCTTTCTTTGAGGATTCTACCAGAGAATAAACCTCATCCAAACAAAAAAATGACTGGGAAAGCTTCAGCAATTCAGCTCTAATATATACTTCTTCAAAAAATCTGAGATGAAAACTAAGGTGCAGCAAGGGGAACATGCTCTGTATTCTGTATTCTCAAGGTTGATTTACCTTTTCCATCCTTCAACCCGTCTTAAAGCTATCATGTTTAGGAGGAAATACCACAATTTTATTCAGATCTGTGCTGGAGCCAGAAGTCTTAATGGACCTTTGTGCATGATCTCTTACCATTTGGAACTAGAAGCAATGATTTTCCCATCCTTTTTACTTTTTTATTTTTTGGTATTTGCAAGGTAACAAATTCTTGTCACATCCCATCTCTTTTCTTCTATCACCTTGACAGAAGTTCCAATGAAGTAAAAGTAATGCAACTAAATATGGGAGGAGAATAAATTCAATGAAATGAGAGAAGTAGAATAAACTCATTAAATATAATTTAGGTGAGGGGCACCTGAGTGGCTCAGTTGGTTGAGCTGACTCTTGATTTCAGCTCAGGTTGTGATCTATATGTTGTGGGATTGAGTCCCATGTTGGGCTCCATGATCCGCTTGAAGTTTCTTTCCCTCCATCCCTCACCATACCTTTGCACATATGCTCTAATAGATGAATAAATCTGTTAAAAATGTAAGTTAAGTGAAAGAGAATGTCATTAAAAATGGACAATATTGTGATTGAAAGAATTAGGGACAATAGGCATTAAAATGGTATAACCATTAGAACAGAAATATTAATCTTCCCACACAACAAATATAATTTGTTGAGACAGCATAGCAAATACAGTTTGAAGAGAAATAGTAAATATAATAAATGCAATAATTATAGCACAAGATATTCTGACAGAATTGAAAGCAAACATATTCACTTATCAACAAATGTGCAAGGGTTGAATTTACCTATTAAATGGAAAGATTTTCAGCTTGGCTCATAAAGACATAACTGATACTCTATTCAAGAAACATCTAAAAGAGACTGATTCAGAAGGGCAGGAGGGTCAAATGTATTCCAGGCAAATGGGAGCACTAAAGAAGCAGGGAGAGCAACACTGATGTTAGATCAAGTAGAAAGCAAACAATATAGTAGGGAAACATTTTTCTAACTATGATTTCAAATTCATGTGCAAGAATGAAATAAAAGGAAACTAAAAAAAAGGAAGCATCTAACTATATACAACATGTGACAGAAAAACAACATGATTAGAAAGTGAGTAACAGAAATAAAATCAAAAGACAGCTGACAAATTGATAAATATTTGTAATACACAACAGATGAAGGTCTACTACTGGTAATATATAAATAAATCTTAAAATTATGGGAAAAAGTAAAAAACAAAACAACTCACTGATAGAAGAATGGGCGAGACATGAAAAAATTCACAAAAATAGATATAAAAAAGACACACATATTTTTAATGAGTATTCTACTATACCTGTAATTAGAAAAATGCATTGTAAAACTACCCCAAGGTAACATTTCTCAACTATCCAATGGACAGAATTTAAAATGTAGAACACCTTACTCTATTGGAGAGGCTGTGGGATCACAGGACTCTCTCTTGTATGGCTGCTGTTAAGCTGAACCTTCACAGTGGAAAATTTGGCAGTAAACAAAACTATACATGCACTTACCTTCTGACTTAACATTTCTACTCTAGCAACTTACCTCAAAGACCTAACTCCAATAATATGAAAACACATTTTCTTTGCTATATTTTTTTGCAACTACAAGATATGGAAAATAACTTGTATGCCCAGACACAGATGAGCTGCTGAATAAATTGACAGGTCTACCTAATGAGGTACTAGAAATCTTTTTTGGTTGTTTTTTCTTTGTTTTAAATAAGGAAAATCCTTATGGACACATGTGCAGTGGTCCCAGGATATATTTTTGAACGGGAAAAAAAAGTTTGGTTTGGTTTTGTTTTGAGAGACAGAGGGAGTGAGTGCACAGTAGGAGTGGGGTGCTGAGGGAAAGGGAAACAGAATATCAAGCAGGCTCCATGCTCAGTGTGGAGCCTGATGCAGGGCTTCAATCCCATGACCCTGAGATCATGACCTGAGCTGAAATCAAGAGTCAGACACTCAACCGAGCCACACAGGTGCCGCCCCCCCCCAAAAAAGTTTATAAAATGGAGAGGAATATTAATTTTTGCATTAAGAGTAGGAAATAATATATATACATGTATTCACCTACGCAAACAGAAACAAAGCATATATCAGGGACTAATGAGATGGATTATCTACGGGGTATGGGGGGTAAAGGGGTAAAAAGAAAAGAAACAATTTGAAGCAGGAGTTGCCACCTCTTAAAGTATGCCATTTTGTGCAGTTCTGACTCATGGAACAATGTACATGTTTCACATGTGTAAAGAAAAAATATAAAATTATCAGGGATGGAAGAAAAATTATTTAAGTAAAACACATCAGAAATGTGAATTAAAGTGCATTTTAAATGAAGTACTACATGGAAGGAAGGCAGGGAAAATGCACTAACCGAGGTCACTTTTTATTATTATTACTCTAAAAATTGAGACATAATTCACATACCATAATATTCACTTTAAAAGTACAAAATTCAGTGGATTTTTATATATTCACAAAGTTCTGCCACCAACACCACCATCCAATTTCACAATATTCATCAATCCAAAAAAAAAAAAAATGCCATCCATACCTATTAGCAGGCACTCACTATTCCTCCCTTCCCTAGACCTTAGCAATCACTAATTTACTAATTGATCTCTATGGATTCACCTATTTTGGGTATTTCATGTAAGTCAAACCATATTTTGTGTTTGGCTTCTTTCTTAACCTAATGCTTTCAAAGTTTATTCATGTCATAATACATACCAATACTTCATTTTTATGGGTAATATTCCATTGTATGAATATACCATTATTGCTTATTCAGTTACCAATGCATGGATATTTGGCTTCTTTTTGGATGTTATGAATAATGCTACTATGAACATTCATGATCGTTTCTGTTGGAACCTGTTTTAAGGGTCTATAGCTACTAGTGAAAAGGCAGGCCATATGAGACTCTCACTGTGTTGATGCCAGTACACTTGATGGTATCCCATGAGTCTTTGAGGATCTGTTTGTTATTCATTTTCCCCTCCTCTTAATTAATCAATTAAGATTGATTAATCTCAATTGACCTATCTTTAGTTTCACCAAATCTTTCTTCTGCCTGCTTCAACCTGCTGTTGATCACTTATGTTGAATTTATTCTATCATATATGATACTTTTCAATTCCTAAGTTTCTTTTTGTCTCTTCCTTATAATTTCTATTTCATTATTGGTATTCTTTATATGGTGAGACATTATTCTCAGACTTTTAGTTCTTTAAACATTGTTTCCATTAGTTATTTGCACATATTCTCAAAATGGCTTATTTAATGTCTTTGTTGGGTAAATCCAAAGTCTGGAATTCTTTGGGGATGGTTTGCTTTTCTTCCCTTCTGTGTATGAGGTATACTTTGTTTCTGGATATGTCTTACAGCATGTTCTTGAAAACTGGTCATCTTAAGTAATATAATGGTGCAAATCTAAAAATCAGATACTCCCCCTCCCTAGGGCTTATTTTTTTTATTTTTTATTTTTTTGTTTAGTGGACTGTTTTGAACTTGTGAAATCTATATTCTTTGTTGTGTGTGGCCATTAAAGTTTCTGCTTCATTAGTTTAGTGGCACACTAATAACAAGACAGATTTCCTTAAATGCCTAGAACACTTCTGTGATTTTGCTGAGAGACTGTGGGTGCACACACGCATGTGCACGTGCTATGGCACACCTTCAACACAGCCAGGAAGTTGACCGTTCCACCTGAGCCTTCATTTCCTGCTGGAGCAGAACCTCAAGGTCAGCTGAAGCGACAGTTGGGGGCCTTCTCAGCTCTTCCCTGAACATACACAAAGCACTATGCAAGCATACATGACTTGCTTAATTCCAATACATGTCAGAACTTATTAAAATCCCTAAAGATACCGAATTCTCCAGATTTCCTTTTAAGCTTTTTAAATTCTTTTTAAGATTTATTTATTTGACAGAGAGAGATAGGTCACAAGCATGCAGAGAGGCAAGCAGAGAGAGAGGGGGAAGCAGGCTCCCCGCTGAGCAGAAAGCCCAATGAGGGGCTCGATCCCAGGACCCTGAGATCATGACCTGAGCCAAAGGCAGAGGCTTAACCCACTGAGCCACCCAGGCGCCCCTCCTTTTAAGCTTTTTGACAAGTGTTTGCTTCAACTGTTATTCACTGTCCCAAGCAACTGTGATGTCAAACAATTACCTCTGATTGTTTTTGAAAAGTGGTATCAGGAAAAAGGCTTTCACACTGAGCAAGTTCTCAGTCAAGTGGGGTCTTTCAGGGAACTACCACATTGGTCACAGAATGATAATTCTTTCTAAGTGAATATGTTGTTGAAGAAGATCCAACCCTGTTCTGCCAGTGACTGCCAAGCTGCTGGTTTTCACTGTAATTAAGGGCTGTTGGTTTTCAGAACTACCATGGATCTGAGGAGTGAAAGATGCAAACAGGGAAAGTTAAAATATCACAAAGATCATTGTTCTTATCAAGAATCATCCTTTTTTCTTGAAAAATACTCCCTGGATTGCAGTAAACCTGTGCTTAACTCCATAGTTCTAAAAAAGTTGATTGTGATAATATAGACAGTTTCCTCACTGCTTTTTATGGGGAAAATAATTTCTGTACATCTTCACTCCACCATTTCTGCTGACATCACCCCAGGTAACTTTCAAACTTAGTTTTGAGACCGTATGTCCTCAGGCTAAAGAAAAATGAATTCTTAAACATATACTGAACTTTGGCTAGTAGACTTGTATTCTGCATCAGTTAGAAACTCTGAAACTTACTTCTGTGGTAGTCTAGGGTTGAGAAAACAAGTAAACATATTGTAAATAATGGGAACCATCTTTCTCACCGTTAGATGGCAAAAGGACACAAGACACAGCCTGAGCTGGCCCCCACTGGCCAAATTAAGGAAAACCTGAGCATCAAAATAAATAATAGATTTCTACTTCTGTAGTGATAGGAATCAGATTTCCCATTCTAGATTAAATAACTAGAACAAAGGATTAAATAAAATATGACTTAGGTTTTCAGACAATGGACAAAAAGCAGTAGAGCACAGAAATACCTGAGAGAGTGAAAACCAGTTGAGTGTTTTAGCTCACTGTGTGAAGTTTCTAAACTATGCTACAGAGGGAAGGAATCCCGGGTAACTCTGTGGCCTTCCTGAAGAGACAGAGTTTAGGGTGTGCATAGGCTACTGTGACTAGAATTTGTGAGGCAAAATACAAGAGAGGATGCGAGGAACAGAAAGAAGTGGTGGAGATCTGGCGATCTTTGGAAGGATCCCCTCAAGTCTATGGCGTTAAGACTGATCTGTGCAATGTGTGTGAGGAAACTACCAAGGCCAGGGGAAAAAATTCACTAGAAAGGAGTTTGTGAAGCAACTGACACTGGGCCAGGTATAGTTTGTATTCTCATCTCACTGGATGTAACAGAAAGATTTGCTAGTAGAAACAGCATTAGGCAGAGTGCTTAAAACGGTAAGGCCTCTGGAGCCAAATGAGCCCTGGGCCAAGCTTTCCCAATCTCAGCACTGCAGACCCTTTGTACTTGATAATTCTCTGTTGTATGTCATGTAGAATGTTTAGTCGCATCCCTGGCCTATATCCATAGATAGGACATACAATGTTTGCAGACATTGCCGAATGTTCCCTAAGGGTAAAACTGCCCCAAATGGAGAACAGTTGCAGACAAGATCATTAAAATAGCTACTAATATTCCGTATGTTCAAAGAAGTAGAGAAAAACCTCAACATGATAAGAAGACATATGCAATATTATAACAGAAACAACAGCAAAGAGAGAGGGGGGAAAAGAAGAGTAGGAGAATGAAGACGAGGAGGGGGAATGTAGAAGGAGGAGGATGAGAGCTGAGGATAAAGTATGTGCGATAAAATGTTATCAACTGGAGAACCGGGGTGAAGGACTTCGTGTGATAAAGAATTTGGCTTTGCCCAAAGAGAGCACTGCCTTTGCCTTCAGTTTCTTGGAAGCATCTATGTAATACCTGATAGAAGTACGTTTGTTTAGGACCGCAGCTGGCTACACTAAAAAAGACAAACCATGTAACTGAGGATGGGGGATTTGAGGTCATGTGTTAGCAGTCATCTGGAACAATCATTTGAGCAATCAAATGTATGCTGAAGCTTACATTCTGCAGCCACAACAAAAAATCTGCACACCAAAACTTCAGTGAGCTTCTGAGACTGGCAAGACCCAATGCACATTGATGCCAGGATGGTAAGGCGTCCTGAGGACAACAGAGGCTTTGTGTTAGAACCCTCCATGGTCTATGCATCTCTTCCTCTGACAGGTTTTAATTTGTACCCCTTCCCTGTAATAAACAATGACTTCCAAGTAGATTTCAGTGTGTGTATATAAGTAGGTTTCAGTAAGTTCTGGGGGCTTTCTAGCAAACTTGAGAACCTGAGGGTGTTTGGGGAACCCACCCCTGACCAACTCCATCTCCAAACCTGCGGCTGCTGTCAGAAGTGACAGTGGTCTTGTGGGGGCTCTTCTAACTCTGTAGCCGGACCCCAACTCCATGCAGTAAGGTAAGAAGCCTTGGCCAGACTTGGTAGTCTGGAGGACACTGCTCTCAACCTCACAGTCTGGCTAAATCTGGATAGCCATGGAGCCATTTTTCTTTCACTTTTCCTGTAATTATTTTTCATAATTAAAATTTCATTGAAATTAATTTTGCATAATTTAAAAGACAAAAGTAGAAAAAAATTATACTTTCAACACAGTAAAAATAATTTCTTCTGTATAATCTCTTGAATTCCATTGCTCTGGTTATCTAAATTCTTAAGCTCTTGAAAATGACAGAAATGACTCTCCACAGCTTATGAATTCCTGCAAACAAGGGGGCGTTCCCCTGCCATTAACAGTAAGATGGAATTTAGTTATCTTTGTTTAGTTAACCACGAATCCTTAATTTCTTCCAGAGAAGTGAAAGTGAAACATCTGCAAGGATTTTTAAAATCCCGTTTTCCTTTGAAATAACAGTACTCCACAGAGGGTAGTTCCTTCCTCAGTGAGTCATCTCATCACAGCATTCAGTTATCTGGAAATGCTTCTTAAATCATACCTCCTTCAGAGTTTACCCTTTTGAATTCTAATCCATGATTCCACAAAAAAATGTTTCTATAAAAGTACATGGTCAAGTAACTGCATGTTATACATCTTGATTTAAACAAATATTAAACAAATATGCAGTGACATTTATAACAAATTACTGGTTGTGTTGCTACATTTAAACATGTATGTTGCCTAAAAGACTGAGACATAATTCTGAATTCAAAATCTGCCCTGGCATCTATTTTAAGATAGACAAAAAGCAGACCATAAATAATTACAAATATAATAAAAATATTTGTTAATTTATTATCTCTATACCCATATAAAAGTTACTATCTTAGCTTTACTAAGAATAACTTTCAGCAAAGGTGATCTCTTTTAAATAACTACAATTTCCTCATATTTTCCATTATTATTTTAATGTGTCTTCTCAAAATTTATTTTCAAGGCAAGACAAAGAGTTAAACCTGTGAAATACCCTTCATGTTAAGCACAAATGAGGAAGTCTGAGATAGCTATAATATAAAAATTCTTTCACAGAGGTAACAGCATGGTATATTAATACTTGATTTGAAGTAGGCTTATGGAAACATAACTTTAATAATGGGCTGGTTCACAAAATGAGGTACTGCACTAATCAATCATCAAATGTAATTTTTTTCCCCTGAAACACAGCAATTTTAGATTGCTGTTCTTTTCGCCTCCTGCTTGCTTCCCACGAAGGATGAAGAGGCAGCTGTGATTGCTCTTTTGTATTCTGAAATCCTTTTTGTGCACTCTTATTAAACAGATTCTTGAGCTGAGGTTCATTCTGCTGAAAACCTGGGAGGAGAAAGCAAAAACGTGAGAAAGAACCGTATACCTACATAGCATATAAGAGAAACAGACTTCATTTTCTCACATCAGTATTTAAGGAAGAATTAGTTTTACTTAAATGGGATACATCACAGTTTAAAAATCTAAGTCCAACAGGGAACACTGTGAAATTGAAATATACATATCAATAGACAATTCTGGGACACATGCTCTCTATTCTATCATCTTTCTTCCCAATCTTTTAAACAGATGTTTCTTGTTTGTCTCCTAATATATGTTGTGCTATCTTATTTACATTTGCAGTAAGAAAACAAAGAATGCAGACGACATGGAAAGCCAAAAAAGTCCCAAAAGAGCATCTTGTATTTTCAAAGAAATATCATCATTAACTTAAGATAACTATATATGGAGCAGATGTAGCCAGAAAATTCACATGTATATACTAAGATATTGGATTTGACAACACTGATGGGAGAGATATATTTTAAAATGGCTACTAATTAAGTCCACTGCCTTCTATTACTAAACATAAAATTATCATAAATTACCAAATTTACTCAAATAGAAGACAAGGTTCTTTTCCAATCATAAAATTATCCACCAGATAAGAGGTGGATGTTATAAGATACTTTATAAGATACTTTACACTATGTTATTTTGACCAATGAAATAGTGTTTGGGAGAGACACACCAGAAAGAAAACACATGAAACAATACATATTTATAGAATCAGGGGGGAAAAAAGGGGAGACAAAAATATAGATTTTTTTTTGGAAGTAGTTCTAGGGATGCATACGTTCTCCACTGCAAGCTAGAGTGACACTCACTGTCAAAAGCCTTTTGACAATCTTCTTAAAAAGCCAGTGTCATAATGTTATACAAATAAATGCACAGTTTGGGATAACATTTCCAAAATATTATTGTACAAAGAATTCAAAACGTCCTGAATCTTGTACAAATCACATGTGGTCTAAAAACCTCATATAATACTCAGGATGGCTCTAGTAATGAAGAACCAAGAATTTAAATGTTAAATCAAAATCAATCTGTTACATAAAAAATGGATTCAAATAAGGCAGGATTCTAAATTAATATATTTTATATAATTATGGAAAGTAAACTGATATGTGTAAACAAACTGATAAATACTACATATATATAAGCTAAGCAAAAAACAAAAACCCTTTCATCACTTGGGTCTCCTTACAGGAAAAACGTAGGAATGCCTGAAGTTTACAGTTCTCCTGCTGATGAATATAGGTCAGTGAGGCAGACTGCCATGTGTCTACCAGACCTAGTTTTCTTTTCCTACTAGGTGCACAACCTGGATGCATTGCCCATCCTGACTACAGTTAGATGAGGCCATGTAACTGAGTTCCAGCTAATGGCATAAGAACTAAAGGCCTGGCTATAAACACTTCACACTTGATCCTTTAATCCTCTCTCTCTGTCTGTAGAGAGCACAGCAAACTCCTGGAGGCAAAAGAAGGAAGAAGTACAAGCAGCTGACAGACGGTGAGGAATGAGAAATGAATCAGCAGGATGTGGTAGTTACTTGTTAAAGCACGCAGTCGACTACAAAGAATACCAAAGTGGTACTCGGAAGGAGGATACAGCCATTAAAACAGCATACAAATTTGGCAGTGGCTTCACAGTTCAGTGGTAGGTGGTAAGGAAATGGACACTTTAGGTTGCAAAGTGTACATGCCTCTTATGCTAAGGAACTGGGTAAAACTGTGGCCAGTGAGAACTTGGGCAGCAGGCTATGGGCCTATGGAGTTTGCAGCACAAGAATAAGCGGATGGAAAGAATAAAAAAATTAGTGTACTGATGGTTCTTTGGCAATGGACTAAAAACAGAGAAAGAACTGGCCAGTGCACAGGCAGAAACTGAAGGGAACAGAATGTCCAGATATTTGGGAACTAAGGTTTAGAAAAGCCTCTGGATTTCGAACAGTAAGAGATAAGACTGAGAAAGATTTTAAGCAGGAAAGGTCTATGGAGATGCAGCCCCTCAGCAGAGTTACGAGTCAAGTATAGTCTTCTCAACCAAACCTGAGAATCTTAATACAGCAGATACTAAATGATGGCGGAGATGGGAAAAAATACCCTCAAACACAAAGAAGGCAAGTTTGAGAACTAGTTCTAGGGGAAAATTGGTGTGGTCACTAGCTCATGGATGGACTAAATGGAAACCAAGAAGTCAGAAATCCATTACATTTCTGAGAGACCTGTGTTGTGGAAGAAATCCTACATCTGGGCTAAAAAACTCTCTCTTGAATATTAAAAACTTTGAACTACCTTTAGGACCATGTGTTTTTACCAGTCACTTGGGGCAACTCCCAAGGAAATTATACCAAATGTCCACTTCAGATGTGCCCATGGAACACAGACCTCCCCAGACCAGAGTCTGAAAACACGAAAAACAAGGGATAAAGATGTTCCTTCAGATTGTTCACACTTTTGTTCAGGTAGCAGACATGTTATGTACCTCCCGATTTTCCCTTAACTGGCTGGGAGTTTGTTTTATGGTTACCTTGTCTCTGATCTGCCACTAAATAAATATTTGGTATGAGCTGGGGACAGGCAGTCTGTCTTTCAGTGACCAGGTCATCAAATTTTGAGCAGTCACATCTGTGAGACTGGATGGTTTAAGTATCACACCACTGGTGGATGATGCTGGGCTTTGAGTTTGGATGCAGGGACTGGGTGGGACTATGAGCTGGCTTTCTTGGGAAGGAGATAAAAATGTGCTCTGTGTGGGAGGGACAGTGAAATGAGCACCTGGTGAGAGAAAGGACAGGTACTGGCAGAGAGTTATGTGTTTAAGAAATTCGACTTCCTCTTCCCCTTCTAACCATACACTTAGATTGCATTTCTTAGTTCCCTTGTGGCTAGATGATGTCATATAATTGAATTCTGGCTAATGAAATGTGAGTGAGCAGAACTGATTCCTGCCACATTCAGACCTGGCCCATGAAAACCTCCTGCAAAATTGTCCACGTACTCTTCCCTTCTGGAGGACTATCTGGAAACTGCAGGAGGAAGGAGCTAAAAGATGAAAGAAGCCTGATTCCTGAATTACTATATGAAACACAGCCCCTCTGCCAACTCACAATGGACTGTGATGCACATGAAAAATATATTTTTATTACTTTAAACCAGCGAGAGTTTGGAATTATGTACAGAAGTCAGCCTACCCAAATATATGTAATGTGATTTGTTATGAATTAATGTGAAAATCCTTTGATTTTACCCTGAACCTAGAAAGTTCATATACTTGTTACTGAATGTTTAATGGCATGATGCTAAGATATAACTTAAAGTTGTATTTAAAATGTAAGGAATGTACTAGTTTAGTTAAAGATAAATCAAATAGACCCAATATTTCCTGGTAAGTTTTGCTTAAGTCTTTCATACTAGTAGTAGATAGGTTAAAAACAAATACACAAGCAATTAAAATTTAAAAATTATACTGATAATTGAAAGATCTTCTTATCCCCTTCCTGTGGGTACGTACTTCATTCAGGCTATTTAGCAACCAAAACTTTTAATTCTTCCACTCTGGCAAAGCATTGGTCAATTTCTTATCAAGATCAGGCAGCTATTAATACATACCTGGGGTTTTGTTTTTTGGAGCCTGTTCTCTGTAATTTCTAAAAAAAGAAAAAGATCATTAGAACTTGAAAAAGATAATTGACCTTAAGAAGATAACGTAATTTGACCTTAAGAAGATAACGTAAAACAAAACAAAACAAAACAAAACAAAACTAGGGATAAAACTCACTCAAAGGACTAATGAACTCCCTCATCCCACCAGCAATCAATAAAAAAAAGATAAAACCCGAGGTTTTAGTTATATCAAAGTTTGTGAGACCCCAACAATACCGCAGAAACATGGGACTTTCCTTCTCACTGCCCTTACTTCTGGTCATAAAATATCCTATCTTGGTTACTTGAGTCTACTCTTGAGGACTATCCAGACAAAGAATTTCAAAAGTCTTCTTAAAGGAGGAATGAGTCACATATTACACAAATTCATTTTGTGGGAGATGGAAAGCATAATGGTGTGTTATTCTCAAGTGAGGAAAAAAAAATGGAGCCTTCTGAAACATGTTTGGGAGATATAAAATTTTTTAAAATTAATTTTAAGGTTTCAGATATGGTTTGCGTCTTTTCCATACTCTTCTTTGGAAAATGTATACATCATGTGTTTCTCGTCTATTAAAAATTATCCCTGACTTACACATAAATAGAAAAAAAGTTTTCTGAAGAAGGTAGCTATTACTGAAGAAATTAGCTAACCATGATATTTATCCTAAAATGTGAAAATATTCCCTCCCAGATTAGAGCTACAAATGAAATGAAACCTATTGGTTTCTAACAGAAGAGCTGAGAAAGGTGGTGGTTAGGGACGCCTGGGTGGCTCAGTTGGTTGAGCGCTGCCTTCAGCTCAGGTCATGATCCCAGGGTCCTGGGATCGAGTCCTGTTTCGGGCTCCTTGCCCAGTGGAGAGCCTGCTTCTCGTTCCACCTCTGCCTGCTTGTGGGTGTACTCTCTCTCTCTGACAAATAAATAAATACAATCTTAAAAAAAAAAAAAAAAAGGTGGTGGTTAACAGCAGGGACAAAGACAGCAACATTACCGGATATAAAGGAGTCTGGAGAAACTTGCGGTTAGAGCAAACAGCTGTATATACTGAAACAGCAATGCACAAGGAAATGACTGATGTTTACAATAATGGCGGTCAGATATTAAGAAAAGGAAAAAAAAAAAAAGAACCACCATTCTTTTCAGAAAGTTCTGTTTAAAGAGTAAGATATGAGATGTTTTCAAAAGGTTTTCACCAAAAGCAAACTCAAAGTTTGAAAACTTTGACAATCAGAGGGATAAACTGAAATTTGCTAGACAAGTTATTTAACTACAGGACTGCTGTGGCACCGCTGTATGTGTATTTGCATATACTATCTGAGTATAAAGTTTGAAAGGACCAAGTCTAAACACAGGATGTGCTGTATAAACTACATGTACATATGGGAAAGATTCTCTTCTGCCGTTGCTAGGATGTGCAGATATTTCTTATCTTCAAAAAAAAAAGTTAAAAATGAACAATTATTTCAGGAAAAAAAACCCAACTCTTACCTTCTAGAATTTTTAGATCCTGATAAAGAATGGAAAAACACAGACTCAAACTTCCTTGATTCTGTACTTGGCTTGTTTATGTCATTTCTTATACTCTGATGGGTTTCGAGTATATCTTCCTCAGGTAACACTTTTTGCGGGGGCTTGTGTTCCTTAACTGAAGAATGGCAACTACTTTCCTTCTTTCGTGTCCGCCTGACTTTCCCAATGAAGAAGTCATCACCACTGTCACTATCCTCAGACATGGAGGACTGTTTGTAAAACCTTTCCTCTGTGCTATCATCAAAATACTCCTTTTCTTCTTCTTGTAATTCTTCTCCATCACTGTTATCATCAAGGGAGCTACTGGACTCTTTCCCTTTTTTGGTTTTACTTAAGGTTTTCATTTTTGGGTCAGCAGGTATCTTCCGGGGCTCAGAAGAAACTATACCAGCCCTTTCAGAAGGCTTTGATGGAGAATTTGGAATGTCTACAGCATTGGGTCCATGTTCCATCTTGGTTCTTTTTTCTTTTGAATTTATTGGCTTCTTTGCCAATATTTTGGCTTCTTTCTCTTTTTGCTCACTATTAATAGTTCCTTCATGCTGTAACTTACTGGCATCATCATTTGAACACAAAGTGTCCTTGGAATGATTTTCTTCTAAAGCAGTCTCTGATGATTTAACTTCAACAACATTTTGTCTTGCATCTTTAAAGGCTTTGACAGCAGCTACAACAGAAAAGCACATGATTTGTTTCATCATTAAAACAAATAATACAAAACATCACCACTTCAGTACAGTATTTATTAAATTATTTGCGAACACTTAAGAGGATAACTGCAATTAGATTAAATATATATCACAGGCCTGAACTCACAAAAGAATTTTACTGACTTCAAAAACCGAACTTGGAAGAAATGCTCAGAAGTATTCAATTTAAAACTCTTAAAATTAACCATCCTTTCAGGCCTTGAAGCTATGAAAAATAGTAAAAACTTCACTTGAGGGGCGCCTGGGTGGCTCAGTGGGTTAAAGCCTCTGCCTTCAGCTCAGGTCATAATCCCAGGGTCCTGGGATTGAGTCCCACATCAGGCTCTCTGCTCAGCAGGGAGCCTGCTTCCCCCACACCCTCTGCCTGCCTCTCTGCATACTTGTGATTTCTGTCTGTCAAATAAATAAATAAGTCTTAAAAAAAAAAAAAAAAGAAAAATGGACACATCTAAAAAAAAAAAAAACCAAAACCTTCACTTGAATACGAATAAATAAAATTAAATGGCAACTTTAATTTCTTTAGCAATAATGTATTGATATGACTATGGTGCATTACAAACTATGTTTTCAGACATAAAAATATATTTAATCTGTAACAGTAACATTTAATTCTTTCAACACAGATTATTTTCACACATGAAAATTATGTGACTAAGTGGCAACATCAAAAGCAATACGTGCATTACATCAATATTTAGCAAATCAATTATATTCAATATTACCATGAATATGTTATATATAATATAAATGTATTCAGATATTAACACAGATTTAATTAGACTTCAGATGACTTCCATATTTTTAGGCACCTTCCCACATTTAAAAATATTTGAAGGAGATATTTATAAGAGGTTCTCAAAACAAGCAAAAAAACTCCCAAGAATAGCCATGTATTCAAAGCCATATACACAAGTGCATTTAAGTACATGGCTTAAAAGTCATTTAATACATACCTTTTAGCACATCTATTTTTTTCTTCAGAAGAGGATGCATTGCTAGTCTGGCAACTGCTCTTTCAGCTGCAGTAGAATCAGGCTGCAAATTGAAACAACAAACATGGGAATAAAACAAAAGAGTGCTATTAAGTGAATAAAAGAAAATGTATCATAATTTTTAAAAATGAGAGTTAGGAAACAGGAGTTTGATACTACTCTCATTAGATAAGTCACTTGTATAATCTATGATAAAGAAAAAGAAAACTCATGATGCAAAATACAACTGCCCCTGAAATAAATGAATTTGTCATGTAATCAACCGACAAATATTCTCCGGGGACTTAGTATGTTTCCAGAACTCTGGAAGGCGTCCTGTGAGATATATAAAAAATGCAATATAGCTCATGCTTTCGAAGAAGTTAAATTATCTAGTTAAAAAGACTAAATTAATATGAATCAAAAAACATGAGAGTGCTCAGCTGGGTGATACAATTGGTAATTATTGTAATGTCTGAAATTCCAGTTAACAGAGATGTAAATTATCTGATGTTAAATATTTGTATTTTGAAAGTCTAGTATCTCTACTGTATTTTCAGAACCTTCTACCACTGCTTGGCTAAGAGCGAACACTTCATTAATATTTGATGATGACTGAATTGGGACTGATTATGTATTTAATATATTTATGAATATAGAAAATTCTTGATTTGGGATAATTTCTTTAAATATCTTCTGTGGGCTGACAACTTCTAAATTTCTAATTGCTACTCTAACTTGAGCTCAAGGCTCGTACATGAACCTCCTACTTGACGTACTAAAAACGGATTTTTTTTTTTTAGTAGGCTTCATGCCCAGTGTGGAGCCCAACAAGGGACTTTAACTCATGACCCAGAGATTGAGACCTGAGCTGAGATCAAGAGTAGGATGCTTAACCCACTGAGCTCTCACCAGGCACCCCGAGAATTCTCTGATATCCTCTCAAACTTACTTCTTTAGTCTTTCCTATATTACTATGTGTAATTTCACATTTGTTGGTTGCTGAGGACTAAGACTTTTAAGAATTCTTCTATCACATTTCTCCTCCTTCATGGCTCACAATCAGTCCTTTAGCAAATCTTGTGGTTCTAAATGCAAAACTATGTTCAGGACCAGTCATTTCTTACCACTTCTACTCTTAGAACTTTGGACCAATTCACTAACATGTCTCACCCGCAGCACCTATGTATTACACTCAAACTTGGTCACTTGCTCCCCCACTCCTGATTTTCCATAGAGCATCACAATCAGTTTTTAAAAAGGTAGCCAGACCAAGATATGCCACTCTGTTCTTCTTTAAGCTTTATTGCCTTCTGATGCTTAGGCTATTTCACTGTAAGCTCTTCTTTTCCTGCCACACTGTACTCCCCAATATATACATGATCGATCATCTCTTACTATTCACATATCTGTTCAAATGGTATCTGAACAACACTTCCCATAACTCTTTATCTACTTATCATTTAACATTGCATGCCAGCACAGATACTTTCCCATCTATGAGGCAGGGGCTCTGTTTTCCTCATTCCGATAACCCTAGGGCTTGGAACAATAAATGTTAAAAATCTGCACTCAATAAATATCCTATAAAGCAAATGAATACATGTCAGTGTGTGTCAAAATAGAGCTGTCAGCTTCAAGTGTCTTTATTTTAAATTTCTCTTCACTGTTAATACCCACTATAAAACTTTTTTCCCTCCTCGTAATACAAATGTATGAGGATGTTAGTAAATGCAAGATGATAGTTGTCTGAAGTTTACTGTGTTTGGAGGGCTTATCTAGGCAATGTTACTCAGAGAATAACTTCCTTAAATTGTATCTGTGGTCTAATTACCTTGAAGAATATTGAAGAACTGAAGAATATCTCTCTAAAATTTAAGTCCAACTACAAACTCAGAATGTAACCTTACATGGAAACAGGGTCTTTGCAGAGATAATTAAAAGGTAGATATGCTGGATTAGTGTGGCCGTCAATCTAATATGACCAATGTCCTCATCGGGGGACACTTGGATACAGGCACAGGAGGGAAGAAGGCTGTGGCAGAGACTGCAGTCATCCTGCCAAAGGCCATGGTTCACCACAAGTTGGAAGAAGCAAGGAAGGGTTCCTCCTTAGAAACTTTCGAGGACCTTAGCCCTATTGTCATATTTCAGATTTCTAGCCTCCTGAAACATGACAAAATATATTTTGTTGTTTTAAAGCACCTAGGTTTGTGGTACTTTGCTAGAGCAGCCTTAGGGTGACTATAAACTTTCACAAGTAGGCAGAGAGGCAGGCAGAGAGAGAGGGGGAAGCACACTCCCCACTGAGCAGAGAGCCCGATGCAGGGCTCAATCCCAGGACCCCGAGATCATGGCCTGAGCCCAAGGCAGAGGCTTGACCCACTGAGCCACTCAGGAACCCCAATTAGGCTCTTAGATATTGCCTCTGTTCAATCTTGTCCAAGAAACGTAGGCCATCTGGAGACTATTCATTAAGCACAGTGTTAAGATAAGACTTTGCTTCTTCAATACCTTGCGGGGTTTCCTGAAGTCCAATATAGGACTTCTTACCTATTTTATCTCCCTTGGAGATACATGAGAGAATCTGGGAGGAAACCTAGTGCTGGTATCCTAGGTCACTCAGTAACAAGAGGGGCTGCTGAATGTATAAGTCAAATATGTATGATTTAGTTTTATAGGGTGTATATTAAAAGCTGTAACACAGAACCCCTGATGAGGGACATTACTTTTCATGCTGGAAAGGCCAACATGACAATGAAAATCGAGAATCAGGAGTGCCTGGGTGGCTCAGTGGGTTAAGCCTCTGCCTTTGGCTCAGGTCATGATCCTAGGGTCCTGGGATCGAGCCCGAATCGGGCTCTCTGCTCAGCGGGGAGTCTGCTTCCCCCTCCCCCACCCCGCCTCTGCCTGTCTCTCTGCCTACTTGTGACCTTTCTGTCAAATAAGTAAATAAAATCTTAAAAAAAAAGAAAGAAAATTGAGAATCACATCAGAATACTAGAGTCTACATGCTTCCAGAGACAGAAAAAATTTACTAAAAATAAATAAATAAAAAGAATCAGGAATCAAAATTGGAGACCAAAGATAACTAAACAAAAATTCTGTAGGAAAATGATTCCTAAATTAGGGAAGAACAAAAAATACTTCTCGACATGCAAGGTTTAAAAAAGCTTACATCTGTTGAGCCTTTCTCCTTAGGAAGGTACTAGCTCCATAAAGTAAAGAAGGATACAAAGGACGAGGAATATATGGGATATAAGAAATGGGAGATGCAGGCAGAAGGCATTCTCAGGATGATGACAAGGAGATTTAGAATACCTGGTATATTAAACAACTTTTCTTTTTTTTAAGATTTTATTTTATTTTATTATTTTTAAAGACTTTATTTATTTGACAGAGATCACAAGTAGGCAGAGAGGCAGGCAGAGAGAGGAAGGGAAGCAGGTTCATCTAATCTAAATTTGACCCAAGTGCCTTAGGAGGATGGAAGGGGTAAGGAAGGTACATATATGACAGAAGGTCTGGAAGAGGAAAGAGATCTAAATTCTTATAAACCATCACAGGAAGTCAATAGCTAATACTTAAAACATACTAATACTGACATATTAATGTGTGGGGTAAATCCCCTGAAAACCAACTGTAGTTCAAAGTCAGGAAGTACTAATGGAGAACTGTCATTTTCACAAAAAAGTCTTGTAGAACTACTTGATTCTCAAAACTGGTGGTTTGCAAACTGGCTCATGGGCCAGTTCTCACCTGTTGCCTGTTTTTTAAAATAAGGTTTCAAGGAAACACAGCAAAATTCATTCATTTACATACTGTCCACAGCTTTACTATGTCACGCAGCAGAGTAGAGGTGACAGAGAATATATGGCCTGCAAAGCCTAAAATATTTATTATATACAGAATTACTTTACAGAAAAAGTGTGACACCTGCTCTAATAATATGCAAATAGAATCCTTGGTGGGGGTAAACTAAAAAATTAGGAAAAAATACAAAGTAAATTTCTGGCAGGTTCATGATATTCTAAAGTTAAATTTAAAACAAACACATGGGGAGCTGGAGAGCAAGGACTTGGGGGAAATTGGAGGGGGAGATGAACCATGAGAGACTTTGGGCTCTGAGAAACAATCTGAGGGTTTTGGAGGGGAGGGGAGTGGGAGGCTGGGTGAGCCTGGTGGTGGGTATTAAGGAGGGCACGTATTGCATGGAGCACTGGGTGTGGTGCATAAACAATGAATTCTGGAACAGTGAAAAGAAATTTTTTAAAAACCCTCAAAAAACCCAAAAAACAAAAAACAAAAAAATCCACAGGGGCACCGGGGTGGCTCAGTCAGTTGAGCCTCCAACTCTTGCTTTTGGCTCAGGTCATGGTATGGGGTTAGGAGATTGAGTCCCTTGTCAGGCTCTGTGCTTCACATGAAGTCTGCTTGAGATTCTCTCCCCCACTCCCTCTGCCCCTACCCTTCCTCAGATGTGCTCTCTAAATAAATAAATAAATAAATAAAATCTTAAAAAGAGAAAAGAAATAAAACAAAACACTATCACAACAGACTTCTGTTACCATATCAAAGCAACAAGTTAACGTCTTAAAGCATTAACTGTTTTTCCTAAATGGTGACATAACTTGAGATTCTGGCTTAGTAGAGAAAAGTTGGTATTCAGTGAAAAAGCATAATGTTTTAATTGCCAGGACTTACTTATCTCAGTAGACTTAAATGTAAAAACAATGACAACAATACCACTTAGTTCTGAGAAATATACAAACCCCAAGAGCTTGCTCACCCTCCACCTTACAAGGGAAAAGAAAACCCTTCAGCAGCAGCTGTTACTTCATAACTGCTTCTTTCACTGACTGTATTTCCACCTTGAAGCTACTAATAACTCACTTCAGAGATAATCCCCAATATATGAACAACTATATTTGTAAAACAGATAAACTAGAAAGTAACTGTTCTAATCACGAGTTAATTTCACATGTTTTGGATAAGAAGTTATGGGAATCCTAAATATTTTGACTGTGTTCATAAAAAATTGTTCGAGGGGCGCCTGGGTGGCTCAGTGGGTTAAAGCCTCTGCCTTCGGCTTAGGTCATGATCCCAGGGTTCTGGGATCGAGCCCCACATCGGGCTCTCTGCTTAGCAGGGAGCCTGCTTCCTCCTCTCTCTCTCTGCCTGCCTCTCTGTCTACTTGTAGTCTCTGTCTGTCAAATGAATAAATAAAAAATCTAAAAAAAAAAATTGTTCGAAAACGTAGCTACTATTGTTCCAAACCTCTGCTTTGACAACTTATTATTTTTTAAAATTTTTAAGGATTTTCTTTATTTATTTGAGAGACAGAGAGAGAGAGAGAGCATGAGAGGGGAGGTCAAGGGGGAGGAGCAGACTCCCCATGGAGCTGGGAGCCTGGTGCAGGACTTGATCCCGGGGCTCCAGGATCATTACCTGAGCTGAAGGCTGTCGCCAAACCGAATGAGCCATCCAGGCGCCCCTTCTTTGACAACATACTGCTCTAATGAACTGTGTATTCTTTTTTCCAGAGCTAATTACATCCCATCATCCTAGATTTAACAAGGTTTAGAAGACCATTGATAATACTTGCATGTTTAGTGCTGACTCTAAGTAAAAACTGTTTTGTTAAGAATCATTTTATCAACAAGTTTACTTAGCAATGCCCTGGAAGATATCCCAGAGTAACTGTGACTCAGGGATCTGACTTCAATAAATTCTATTTTTTTAAAAAAGGCCCTAGAATAGGATTTATAATTCTAAAATTATGTTATTACTCTAATAAATAAAGACATCATTATCCTTGGATGTTACATGCCTTCCCCTATAACTGTGCTTTCATATTGCAACCTTCATGGAGGACTTACTTGAAGAGATTATCAGGTTAACAAGAAGTTAAGATTGATTTTTAAAAAAGGTCATTGCTGATCCCAGGGTCCTGGGATCGAGCCCCGCATCGGGCTCTCTGCTCGGCGGGGAGCCTGCTTCCTCCTCTCTCTCTGCCTGCCTCTCTGACTACTTGTGGTCTCTGTCTGTCAAATAAATAAATAAAATCTTTAAAAAAAAAAAAAAAAGGTCATTGCATTGCATAACACCAGGGGTGCCATCACAATGGGAATGTGCGGTATAGAGCTTATGCATCCATATGTAACAGTACCGAGTTCAAAGAACATAAAAGGCCTGAATTTACAAGGTATACAGATATATACAATTAAGCAGTTACTAATCAGGTACAATTACTTAATAATTTAATATCAAGAATTATATAAACCCCAGCTTTACTTTTTTTTTTGAGCCTTTGGATAAGAAATTATGGGAATCCTAAATGTTTTGACTGTGTTCATAAAAAAATTGTTCAAGGGGCGCCTGGGTGGCTCAGTGGGTTAAAGCCTCTGCCTTTGGCTCAGGTCATGATCCTAGGGTCCTGGGATTGAGTCCCACATCGGGCTCTCTGCTTAGCAGGGAGTCGGCTTCCTCCTCTCTCTCTCTGCCTGCCTCTCTGCCTGCTTGTGATCTCTGTCTGTCAAATAAATAAAATCTTAAAAAAAAACCCAAACAATAAAATGCTTAGGGATAAGTACAACAAAGAGAGAGATCTGTACACTGAAAACTAATACTTTAATGACAGAAATCGAAGAGGGCACAAAAAATTAAAAAGATATCTCATGACTATGGATTGGAAAAACTGAAATAGTTAAAATATCCATAGCACCCAAAGTTATCTATAAATTCAAAGTTATCCCTATCAAAATTACAATGGCATTTTTCACACATATAAAAAAACATTCCTCAAATTTTTATGGAACTACAAAAGACTCCAAATAGCCACACCAATCCTGAGAAGGAACAAAGCTGGAGGCATTACACTTCCTAATTTCAAATGATAGTACAAAGCTATAGTAATAAAAATAGTATGGCACTGACATTAAAACAGACATACACAGCAATGGAACAGAACTGAGAGCCCAGGAATAAACAAATGCATATACAGTAAACTGCTATTTGACAAGAGGGCCAAGAATACTCGAAGGGGAAAAGAGAGTCTTTTCAATAAATGGTATTGTTAAAATGGATACTGGTATGTCAAAGAATGAAACTAGATCCATATCTTACACGACTCAGAGAAATCAACTTGAATTGGACTAAAAAACTTAAACGTGAGATAAAACTCCTAGAACACTTAGGGAAAAAAATTCCCTGACACTGGTCTTGGGAATGTTTTTTTGGATGTGACACCGACAGCACAAGCAACAAAAGCAAAAGTAAAGAAGTGGAGCTACATCAAACTACAACTTTATTACAAAACAAAAGAAACAACAACAAAGTGAAAAGGCAATCTACAGAATCAGAGAAAATAGTTGGAAACCATATCTCAGATAAGGGGCTAATATCCACAATATGGAAGGAACTCATATAAGTCAACAGCAAATAAATAAAACAAAATAAATATAAAATCTCAATGGTGACTATGTAGAAGAGACTTATTCTCTATCTTATCATTAAAAAAGTTACTATTATCTACTACAAAAAAATATAAAATCTGATTAAAAATGGATGAGCAGGTATTTTTCAAAAGAAGAAATGGCCAAAAGATACATGAAAAGAAGTGCAACATTACTAATCACTAGGGAAATGTAAATCAAAACCAAGTGAGACACTACTTACACTTGTTAAAATGGTTACTCTCAAACAAACAAGAACTAACAAGTGTTGGAGAGTATGTGAAGAAAAGGGAGCCCTGCAGAACTGCTGGTGAGAATGCAGACAAGTACAGACACTAAGGAAAAAAGATGAGGTTCCTCAACAAATTATAACTAGAGCTACCATATGATCTAGCAATCTCACTTTCAGGTATACACCTGAAGCAAATGAAATCACTATCTCAAAGAGATACCATGCTCACTGCAGTATTATTCATGACAGCCAAGACACAGAAACAACCAAGAGTCCACTTACAGATGAAATGAAAAAAGAAAACATGGTGTATACACATATACTTTTGTGTAAAAGAATATTATTTAGCCACAAGAAAGAAAAAAATCTTTCCATCCTCAACATGGATGAATCTGGTAGGCATTACAATGAGTAAAAGAAACAGAAAGAGAAAGACAAATACGGCATAGTATGACTTATATGTGGAATCTAAAAAAACCAAACTCACAGAGGCAAGAGCAGAATGGTGGTTGCCAGAGACTTCAGGTGGTAGTGGAGGAAATACAAAGATTTTGGTCAAAGGGTACAAATTTTCAGTTAAAAGATGAGTAAGTTCTAAAGATATAACATTCAGTCTGGTGATTATAGACAACAATACTTCATTAAATACTTGAAAGCATCTAAGACAGTACATCTCAAAGGCACTCACCACAAAAAATTGTAATTACACATATGGTGATAGATGTGATAATTAAGATTATGGTAATTTTTCATAATATATATGTGTATCAAACCATAAAGTTGTATAATAAACTCACACAATGTTCATTATATGTCAACTATATTTCAATAAAACTAGAAACAAAAAACACAAAAATTTTTACCAAAATACTTAATATTAATATAGCAGCATCATTAGGGCCAAAAAGCAAAGAAATAGCTTCTCAAATTCTCATTCATTCAGCTGGCAATCTATTTAACAATAATGTGGTCTTACAGATATGTGACAAACCTACTTTGTAGCATTAGGATATTTGCGAATACATACTTCTGCATGTCCTTATTGCTTCTAATTTTTATAAACTGGAAATTTTGTTAAAGTTGGCTACCCAACACCATCACCAAAGTCTTAGAGAACAACTATTCTTGTCATACTGAAATATGAAAAAATGTTATGGTCTTTTAAGAAAACTTGAACATCAACAGATAATACAGCAAATAAATGCCATAAAACTTGAGTATGTGAGGGCGCACAAAACAATTTTTTTGGCAAAATGAAACTGAACACGGAAAGGATAAGCCCTGTTATTTTTACATCTGCTACAATAAGGCCTTTGAAGGGGGTCAAAAATACATTACCAGAATGTTTGATCTTCAAGAGTTTAGAGAAATGGGGAAAAAAAAAAAAAAAAAAAAAAAAAGCAAGACCCAGAGACAGTAGGTGAACTGCTTGAAGTCAGGCAGCAAATGGCAAAGCAACACTAATTTGAATGCAGAAACTCCTAGAAATTTAAGCCTCTTGCCTTTGCTAACCAGCAATTTTTGCAAATAGAATGCACTGTACAGATCTTCTTAAGATACATCTAGTCCTTCAAACTTATGTTTGATGCTTAGTTGCTAGTTTTTTAAGTTAATTTTTATCTGTTCTTGATGGTCAGTTACTAATTTGCAAATCTGAGTAACTTATGATTTGCGGACTAGAAAAAATACCCTAATGGGGAAAAGCTGCAAATGCAAAAACTGTTAATGGCATGCTTTACAAATACTAAGGATTTCAGTTTTCATTCTTCAAAGACCAAAAAAAAGTACACATGTATTTCTTAAAATGTTTGATTTAATGGAAGTTTTAGTTTAAAATATGTTTTATAAACGGCAACAATCATTTAAATAGCCCTTATTTCTCCTAAGTAAACAATGTCAAATATAATATTTTCAACTTGCTTGATTTTATTCTTAACAAAGCAATTTGAAATCATCCAATGCATTTTTTTACTTCAAATTTTAACAAGAAGTAAAGGGGAATACAGACCAACGATTTTATCTAATAATTAGACTAACAGCCTTGATTTCCAAATTACCTAGCCATCTGGGAACAGAAGTGAGAAATGACAGGTTTCTGAATTCAGTCTTTCTCAAGCGGTTTTCTTCTAAATTATTTGAGATAACTTTCTCTCATTCTGTGACTCATCTCCAAGCCCCCCTCTCAAATCTCTTTGGAGAGAAATGAAATATAAGCATAAAAGAGAGCCTTGTAAAGTAAGTGGGAGGAGGTCTGAAGCTTTGGCTGTGCTTTGGGTTTCGGCAGCTGTCTGCTGTGTCTACAGTTTGCTTAAGTCTCTGGGCAGAGGGTAAGAACACACAAGAGTAAGCAGAGCAGAACCTGTCACGAGACCTTTCAAATTCTTTATTCCTCCTTATTTCACTACTGTCCACCTTCCTGCCTCACTCACTTTATCCCACTTTGTATTCACTGATGTTTATACTTACATAAACATGCCTAAATAAATGGTCTTACACATAAGGACACACACAGTCTTACACATAAGGACACAAACATCATCTTTTGAGGCTCACAATCTTGCTCTAATTCAAAAGGTTGACAAATGAACAATGAATTCATCCAAGACAGAATGTGATAAACTTCACTGGAAAGATGAAAAATGGGGGCACGTGGGTGGCTCAGTGGGTTAAGCCTGTGCCTTCGGCTCAGGTCATGATCTCAGGGTCCTGGGATCGAGCCCCACATTGGGCTTTCTGCTCAGTAGGGAGCCTGCTTCCCCCTCTCTCTCTGCCTGCCTCTCTGCCTACTTGTGATCTCTCTCTGTGTGTCAAATAAATATATAAAATCTTAAAAAAAAAAGAAAGATGAAAAATGTTACAGAGGTTTACAGAAATCTGAATACAGTCATACACCTGAAATTCACATAAATTGACTAAAGGCTAAGCATTCTCTATGAACATTTTTTACACCTGCATGAAAAAAGTCTTCATAATAGTAGAGGGTATGAGGGAACCACAGCCTTCCTTATTTAACACTGACACAACATTTGCCATGGAAAATTCTCAGGAAATTGTGGTTTTCACACACCTCCAGTTTCTTCCATTTCAAATAAATTAAGTAAAAAAGAGGAAAACACCTCATCTTTTTATGGAAAAATTTTATTTTGGTATATGGGTATTTTTGATGAACACAAGCATTGGGTGTTCAATTCTGAAAAGAATCTTGAGAATGTACATGTGAATACAAACAACAGTCTAAAAATGAAAAAGCTCTCTTACATGCAGTGTTCCTTCCTGTGAAAAGCTGCCTACAACAACCTGACTCAGAGTGAACTGGTAGAGGCAGAATGCCGGGAGCAGTATTCTTAATATTTACACTTAATATCAATTCTAGTTTCACCTAAAGATATATTAATGTGTCCATTTACTAAAAACAAGTAGGCAGGTAACAAGAAACAGTCCATTCAGCTGGATTAGAAGAACTCTGGCAACCAACGGCTTAGAGTCCACACTGAAGGCAACAGGAGATCTTTCGCATTGGTTGGGCTCTTATAATCCCTGGGACATCAGGATTCTAAAATGGAGTCTTACAAATTAGTGACCCACTCGAGCCTTTTCTCCTAAACCTTTGTTTTGTAGGCTGAGACCAGGGTTTAGACCTTGGATTTGTTATCTGCTAATGTCTGCCTATAGGTATATTTTTTACCTTTCTGGGCCAATTTGTCCTTTTGTTAAATGGAGTTATCATCTTCCCTGAGAAAGCTAACATATATAAAGCACCTAATTGAGTCAGCAACTGTTAACAGATGTTCACAAATATTAATTTGCTTCCCCTTATCCAGCAGTTGTTTAATATACCTGTCTTATACTCCCTACTAGATTATATATTCCTCTGGAAAATATTGAGTTTCCTATTCCCTTTGTTATCGTCCACACTGCCTAGCTAATTGGTTCACGTGCAACACATGTTTTGAATTGAGAAGTTCCTGAAATCCTGGCCCCAGCTGTCTGGAAATGTCAAAATTCTCATTCTTCCACTCTCTAGCTTTCAACTTTCATCATATACATATTAGCTGCCTACTTAACCTTTCTACCCCTTTTCTGCGTTTGAAAAATGAAGACACTACTATTACTACACACACACACATTGTGTGCACATATGTGCAAATGAATGCTTTCTACATGAGATCAATGTTGTAAGATCAACTGAGAGAAGAATGTGTATGGAAGAACTGTGCAAGCTGTAAGATATTACATAAATTAGTTTGCTTTGCTCTGCTCTGATCTGATCAACAGACAGCCTCAAATGTACAGAGCTCTATGTAACAGGCTTCATTCCTGTGAGGTTATCTTCCACTGAGCTCACTTCCTATGATATACTGAAGAGCAATCAATCCTTTCTCCACAACAACACTGTTGCCTGCATCATTTTTTAGAGGTTTAATTTATTAACAGGTTTTCAAACAGAAGAACCTGAATCCAATGGGAGCATATCCCAAATGAAATAAAACACTAACAAAATAGGTGAAATCAAATAGCTTGGGAGGAATCTGCAATGATTTTTTAAGCAGGGCAGTTTCCTTTTGCTTTAAATCCCTTCAGGGTTCCATCAAGAACTTGGATGAAACAGAACTGTTTCTCCTTCCTCCCTCTCCAGCTTTCCTTCCTTTCTTGCTTTTGTTTAGAGGAAGGTATAAACAGCAGAAATGTAACCAGGTTTCACTTGACCCTTGACAGTGAGATCCTAAACTTCCTTTTTTTAAAAAAGATTTTTATTTATTTATTTTCTGAGAACAAGAGCACACCAGCACACGAGAGAGCTTGAGCACGGGGAGAGGCAGGGGGAGAGGCAGGGGGAGAGGCAGAGGGAGAAGCAGGCTCCCTGCTGAGCAGGGAGCCCAACATGGGGCTGGATCCCAGAACCCTGGGTTCATGACCTGAGCCCAAGGCAGCTGGGTAACTGGATGAGCAACCAAGGCGCTCCAAAATCCTAAACTTTTTATCTGAATTAGTATTAAAAATCTCACCACTACAGGGGGGCTTCGGTGGCTCAGTCAGTTAAGTGTCCAACTGGATTTCAGCTCAGATCGCAGGGTTCTGAGATCTAGCCCTCTAGGCTCTGTGCTTAGCTGGGAGTCTGCTTGTCCCTCTTCTCCACCCCCCACCACCTCTCAGGTCCTCTCAGGTATACATGCATTGTTTCTCTAAAATAAATTAAAAAAAATTTTCATGATTACAAATCCTGTCATATGCAAATGAATTTACTAATATAAAATAACAACGATAAGCTAATATAGATGTTTGTTGCCCATTTTTTTGGATAAATGGTATTCCACACACTGGAAAGTTGAAGGAAGGGTTGTAAATGGAAGAAGATACCCTAAAAAATTGATTTTATAAATAATACACATACACTAATGTTAATCTTCCAAAGTGAAAACAATCTGGCAGAAAAGATGCTTTTTACTTGAACCATAAATTAAACATTAATGAATAATTTTAAAATTTAGCAACTTCTAGAAAGCTCAAAGAATTTATTCTGGAAAACTGATTTAAAAAACAAAACAAAACATTTTATTTATTTATTTTGACAGGCAGAGACCACAAGTAGGCAGAGAGACAGGCAGATAGAGAGGGGGAAGCAGGCTCCCTGCTGAGCAGAGAGCCCAATGCGGGGCTTGATCCCAGGACCCTTAGATCATGACCTGAGCCAAGAGCAGAGGCCTTAACCCACTGAGCCACCCAGGTGTCCCTGATTTTTTTTTTTTTTTAACTTTCAAGAGAAAAAAAAATTCTGTAACACTTTTATTCTGTTACTACTATTATATTTAACATGTCCATGTCATTATTTTGTCTGAGATATAGACCAAACCACCAAACCAGTTTAGTTTTAGTTTAGTTTTTCCTCTCTTTATGAAAAAATCCCATGAAATAAGAATATTTACTATAGAATTATTCTAGTACAAAATAAAGAGACTGTTATAAAATCACGTTCAGGGATTTAGTGTGGCTTTTCTCATCAGGACAATGGCACCAACAAGTTCTCCCTCCTCTTAAACAAATAAAAACCTTTCATATTCTGGCTTTCTTAAAATGTTTTAAAATCTAACATGTCTCATATCGCTTGCAGAAAAGTCAGTGCTAGTCTAAAAACAAAGAATCAGAGCATTCTTTCCTCAGGGTGGGAAAAGGCAAACTGACACCTACAGTTGGATATTCTAACATAAGGCTCTGGATAATCAATAAAATAAATAGGCAGAAAATCAGTAAGTAAAGACATAAATCACCTGAACAACACCAAAAACTAAGAGACCTACTTGACATTTTTAGGACACTGATGCCAAGAGAAAACATACTGTTTTCAAGTGCATATGAAATAGTCACCAATATAAGCCATTCTGGACCACAACACAAATAAAAAATCATAAAAAGTCTGCTCATGGATCACAAAGGAAAAAGTCATGAAAACATACCTAGAAGACCCCTTAACTGTTCAGAAATTAAAAAACATACTTCTAACTACACAATGGTCAAATAGAAAGTTTCAAGGGAAATTTAAAATATTGTGAACTCAAAGAAAATGACAGTACAACCTATCAAATTTAAGGGTGCAGCTAAAGGAGTGCTTACATAAAGCAACTATGCAACACTAAATCCTTGTTAGAAAAGAAGCAATCTCTAAAATCCATAACTGAAGTTTCCACATTAAGAAACTAGAAAAAAGAGCAAAGTGGACATAAATGCAGGAAACATGAAATAATATACATTAGAGCAAATGCCAATGAATGCGAAAACAGAAAAGAAACACAGAAACATCCATTAATCCAAAATCCGCTCTTAGGCTGGAACTGTCCTATGTAGACATTAGCAAAGCAGGCAGAAATGAAAAAGGGGAAATAATAGGAGCAGGAGAACTGGGTAAAAGTCCCAACTGCCATTTGGTATACCTTTACTCAGCTCACTTCATTCTTTCTGACCTACAGTTCCCTCATTTGTAAAAAGAGGGTAAAAATACTCTTTCACAAGTACTAAATACAGAGATTAAATGAAATAGTCATAAAAATTACCTGGAAAAAATAAAAATATTCTTTGCTATGATTATTAAAATTAACAAATGATTTGTTACTAACACACAAACGCCACATTAAGTTCAACATACATTTAAGGGCCTTGAAAGTATGCTATTATAAGCAAAGCAAAATTCATAAATTACCATAAAAATATTTTTTTGATGGAAATAGCAGAGCTGAAGTGGGGAAAATCATTATATTCTAATAGTAACTGGGTTGTTAAGTTTTTTTCTTCAAAGGAAAAGGTGATAAGAGAAAGTTAGTCAACCATATAAAAAAGTAATTTTTTTAAGAAGAAACACAATCCATTGCAGACATACCTTTTTGCAGATTTTTTCAAAGCTGATATCATCACCGAGAGCAGATTTAGTAACTATATCAGGTTTCAATTCCTGTAAAAAAAAAAAAAGGGATTTTAGTTATGAGTTTAATCTTACTTACCTATTTATTTTTGTGGGGGAGGAGAGGGAGAGGTAAGAGAGAATCTTAAGCAGGTTTCATGCCCAGCATGGAGCCCTAAGTGGGGCTCTATCTCATGACCCTGAGGATCATGACCTCAACCGGAATCAAGAGTAGAATGCTTAACCGACTGAGTCCCCCAGGCACCCAGTTATGAATCTAATTTTAATGCACCATTCAGTATTTAATGCATCATTCATTATTTTAATACTTCCCATGTTTTGCTTTTATGAAATCTGATATTAAATAAGTTCTTAATTTTAGATGAGAATAACTTCAATCACATAGTATGAAATTATCATACTACGAAAAACCACAGCAAAATGAATTTAAGAGCTAATCCTCCTAGGACAATTACACTCAGATTCCACAGAAGCTAGCAAATTTCATGTGCCATAAAATTTCCAGTTTAGGAACAGTTCTTTAATGGAAATAAGATTAATATTACACAAAATATTAATTTAAGACTTCTACATTTCAAAGAAATTATTACTTTATTTTAGTGATATTTCAGGACATTAGCAATTATATCATTTTATAGAGAAATGTAAAGATTTATAGAGAAATGCATACTTTTATTTTATTTTTTTTTGACAGACAGAGATCACAACTAGACAGAGAGGCAGGCAGAGAAAGAGGAAGCAGGCACCCCGCTGAGCAGAAAGCCTGATGCAGGGCTTGATCCCAGAACCCTGGGATCATGAGCTGAGCCAAAGGCAGAGGCTTTAACCCACTGATCCACCCAGGCGCCCTGAGAAATGCATACTTTTAATTGATGATTAAAAAATCTAACCTACAAAAGACTTTTACATTATGCAAGGAATTAATCCAAATTTTAGAAAATTAAAACCAGTAGAGCAGAGAAAAATAAGTAAAATTACTAACAGTGTTTACATGGTTGTAATTTCATTATACACCCTTCTATATGCTTCTTTAAGAGAATTAAGTTTGATAATATAGTTCACTAAAGAATGAGGGCTTTAGATCCCACAAAATGAAATTTCTCTTAACAGTTATCAAGTTATGCTACCGTGCATGAAAAACTACAATAAACATTTGTGTATTTTTTTCAAAATACTATTTGGAAGAAAGGTAAATAAAATCAGATAGTTGGTTTTAAAATAACACTGAGTGACAGTAAGATAAATGTGTGATATGGTAAAAAAAAATACAGAAACTATTCTGTGAAAATTATTTTAAGATTTATTTAGAGAGAGAGAGAGAGACAGAGAAAAAAGGAGAGAGAGTATGAAGCAGGCTCCACACCGAGCATGAAGCTCACCACAGGGCTCAAACTCACAACACTGGGATCCCAACCTGAGCCAAAATCAAGGGTTGGAGACTTAACTGACTGATTCACCAAGGTGACCCCAAATTATATTATAAACAAAAATAGGACCAGGGCACCTGGGTGGCTCAGTTGGTTGAGCCTCCAACTCTTGGTTTTGGCTCAGTCCCTGATAAGGAGTCATGAGATCAAGCCCTGCCTGGGGCTCCCTCTCATCAGGGAGTCTGCTCTCCTTTCTACCTCTGTCCCTGTCCCCACTCACATATGTGCAGCCGCAGCTGTACTCTCTCTCTCTCCCCCTCTCAAATAAACAAATGCATCTTAAAAAAACAACAATAAAAAAAAACCCCAGAACCATAGCATTTTGTAAACTAGCCTTATCATTTAATGACAGAGCAAATATCTATCCATTTTCTTTTTATTCTCTTACATAGCTGTCCTTATTTATTTAACCAACCTATTATTGGACATTAGTATGTTTTCTGATTTTTTTTATCTTTTTATAAATAAGAATGGAGTAACTATCCTTGTATATGCTAATTTGTATAACTCCTGAAAAATTACCACATGTTCTGTAGTAAAGAGCTATACTATGCTTTTAGAAAATAAACTGAATGGAAAAAAAAAAAAAGAAATACTGATATTAACGGTCCAATGTCAGAAAGATCAGAAAGCACAGTTTCTGAGCATACAGAATATTTTGTATACAGGAATACAACTGGGAAAAAATGTGTATGTAAAACAAATCTATATAAAGAGCATGAAAATAATAGACTCTTTTAAGTGTGTGTGTGTGTGTGTGAGAGAGATATCTCTTTAGGAACTAATGAGCTAATTTGAAAGATGGCCTCCCTGTCAGTTTAAAGTCACTAAAACTATTTATAGTTAAAAATACCCAAATTTGGGGGTGCCTGGGAGGCTCAGTGGGTTAAAACCTCTGCCTCTGGCTCAGGTCATGATCCCAGGGTTCTGGGATCAAGTCCCGCATTGGGCTCTCTGCTCAGCGGGGTGCCTGCTTCTCCCACCCCACCCCCCGCCTCTCTGCCTACTTGTGATCTCTGTCAAATAAATAAATGAAGAAAAAAATCTTTAAAATCCAATTTTTTTTGTCAGCTGGCCATAAGTATCTTTTTCTACTCTGTAAGTAAAAAAAAAAAAAATCATTCTAAGAGTAAATCAGTTAAATGTTATTACAAATATGAACATAATATGTACAGAAGATAATGCCGCTTAAATTTCAACCAATCCGCATACTCCCTCCAAAAGAATAAACTCAACAAGGACTATGTGAACCATGCCTTCATCATTATTAGGAGATAGAGGATACCATAAACTTCAAAGTATCTCCAAGATGAGAAACTAACACCAAATTCAACCTAGCACTCACTGCATTACAAGCTTGCACAGAGAAACAGGGAGTAGAAGATTAAGATACTGGGGAAGTTGATACCAGAAAAAGACCTCCAGATTGGATCTAAAAGCAAAACCCAAGTCTACACTATATATGAGATACAAAAAACACAGCGATTCAAAAAGGCTAAAAATAAAGGAATTCACCAAGATATATGAGGCAAATAGGAACACTAAGAAAGCAGGAGTTGAGATCATGTATCAGATGAAGAATAATTAAAGAAAAAAATGAAATGAGAAACAGGAGATTTCCAAGATATGGAAAAACGGAAACATACTATTAACAGAAGACTTTTATACAACAGTTCAGTTGAAAATAGGGGGAAAAGCATTAGAAAATCTTAACATAATTAATAAGTTGTATCTCGGGGCGCCTGGGTGGCTCAGCGGGTTAAGCCTCTGCCTTCGGCTCAGGTCATGATCTCAGGGTCCTGGGATCGAGCCCCGCATCGGGCTCTCTGCTCAGCAGGGAGCCTGCTTCTTCCTCTCTCTCTGCCTGCCTCTCTGCCTACTTGTGATCTCTATCAAATAAATAAATAAAATATTTTTTAAAAAGTTGTATCTGTCTTACAGATTTATTCTGAACATTAAAAAATTTATCATATATTAAGTCAAAGTAGGTATTAGTAAGTTCATCAAGTAAAATACTAAAAACAACATTCCCTGATCCCAATGAAAAAGTAGGAATTAAAGAAAACCAACAGACAAAAAGGCTCATCTACCCAGAATTAAAAAACAACAACAACAACAACAAAAACTTCAAACAACTCTTGGGAAAGGAAAAATATAAACAAAAATTTCAGGGTTTCTGAAAATTAATAAGGCAACACTGCATTTCACAATCTATGGGACACATTGAAAGTGGTTTTTATTTTTGAGGCAAGTATATAAACAAGGAAACAAAAATAAATGAATAGTCAACTAAAAGGAACCTAAATTATCTTTATTCTTCATTTATCAAATGGAAAGGAAGACTCAATTAAATCATGTGATTTGTCCAAGGTCCTATTGTTAGTTGGTGGTAAGACTGAACTAATTAATTAGTGCTTCTACTAGATCATAATCTATTTTATTGCCACTTTGCTGTAATCCAAAAGATTTCTACCATATTTAAAGCACTGATATAAAAACTAACACAAAAGTTAAACTCTATCTCATGGTTCACAATGTCATATGCACTGAACATGGTCAGAATCTTCTAGGTATAAGAACCTTCTAGTTTTAAAGTAGGTAGGAACGATTTATAGAAGCTTATAATACCTTTCAAAACACACAAAAAATAGGTATTTTTTAAACAAGTGTGAGGCACTAAGCAACCCCAGCACCAAATTCTGGCAACTTATGTGGTCTTTCAGAAATACCATTGGGAAAATGTTATAAAGGCTCAAAATACAGAAAACGCTTAACAGGGAAACTGAAATTGATCTGAAATGAATGAGGTTAAGAATATTTAAAGAAACATGAGTGCCACTAAAAAAGGCTGGGCATTTCTTGGGTAAATTATAAGCAAGAGGCACTGTCAAGATCTGTGAAGGGTTTGAAAGTTAGTAAGTAAGCCTGACATGTGGCTTACTCACTGTAAGTAAGTAAGGATGCAAGTAGAAGACATAAAACTCTTGGGCCCGAGATAGAGTGGTTTATTAGTCAAGTGCCAGAGTACATGCTCTCTATCTCATCTGTTGTTTCTGAAAAAACTCAAAAACCCCAGACACACAGTAGACAATAAACTTAAATTATCCATACAATCAAAGCTAAAGGAGCCTTTAAGGAATATAATACCTCTGAAAAATGGCTACTAAGCAGAGAACATATTCTTAGACTGAAGAAGGGAAAAGCATCTGTTTACATTCTTACTTTGGCAGTATAACCAGCAACACAAATTAGGGTTATAATAACCTCTACTTTTACAACAGAAGTAACTATTATTTACACATTATGTACTAGGTTGAATAGCTTTCCAAATATGTCCATGTCCCAATTCCCAGAGCCTGTGAGTGTGCTACCTTACAGGGCCAAAGGGATCTCGCAGATTTAATTAAATTAAGGATTTTAAGATGTGTGTATTATCCTGGATTATCCAGATGGTCCTAAAGTAACCAAGAGTCTTCATGGGAGAGCAGCAAAGAATAGGAGTTAAATAAAGAGAATGGGGTGGCAGTGGGGGAGGGAGAAAGGAAATGAGCAAGAGCAGGAGACTGAAACCTGAAGATGCTAAGCTGGTGGACTTTAAGATGGAAGGAGGGGCCATGAGCGAAGGAACACCAGTGGCCTCTAAAAGCTGAAGATGGCAGGAGACTGATTCTCCTCTAGACTCTCCAGAAGGTATACAACCTTGATGACACTCTGATTTTTAAGGCTTCTGACTGCTAGAACTCTAAGATACTATGGCCTTGTTGTTTAAATTTATGCTAATTTGTTACAACAGCACTAAGAAGCTAACATACTTTCTATCTCCTACCAATCTTCATATTATTCATTATACTGTATTATTTGGACAAGCACTCCGTACCATAAATAATGTCCAGAGTCAAATATTTACCTTAAAATTATCAAAGTAAGATTTAGATGCAGATGAATGACTTAAACATTCCTTATGACAACACTCATTCTTGGGCATTTTGGAGCCAGGTTGTTTATTGCCTTTGTTTTAAATATAAGCACATGACAGCACATGACAAGCACAACTAAGTTTAGTTCATACAATACTTTTAAATAGTATTTAAGTAGCAAAACTGTATAGCTAGAAATGCTATTCCAAACCTAGAATTTTTGTTTAGTGCTAACATAAGTAGACACTGAGAAGCTAATAAATCAAATGTCTTTTTAGACAATGCAAAAACGGCAATAAACTGTATATTATGAAGTTATTCCTCCTTCCCTGTATGTTTACTCATAAAGGATCAGGTACTGCTTTCAGAATAAGACTCCTTCTGATGTATTGTCACAAGTGGATCAAAAGCACCTCATATGTCAGTATTCCCTTCAGAAGGCAAGAGGAAATTTAACCCACAACCTTTTTGAATCCTTCTAAGAGTCCACTGTGGAGTCCATTTGGGAAGTTCATGCTAAACTTTCAGAATTCACAAACTGTCTCTTACTTCTCTACATTCTAGATCTATGTACATTCTGACTCAGGATATCTAATATACTTTCAAAGAAAGAAGTTTTAAAAAGCATTTTCATTTTTCTTGGATTGGGTGAAAAACTAAACAATGGGTTATAATTTGGCTGTATAATTTTATTCATATTTTAAGAATAAATTACCCTGCAAATGTATTACGAAAGCTAGCTGCTAAACCAAGATTCATTAAGGTCCACTAGGGGTACTGGGAATGGACTTTTTTTTTTTTAAACATGAAGTAATTAACAATTTTCAAAGAATACTTGGGATGATGGATAGTTCATAGGATTTCCAGCTGTGCTATCTTACCTGAATGCATCTGTTATCTTTGTTATAAATGAATGGTTCCCTGCAAGAGTTCTAAAAGCAAGTAAAATTGCAAGGTTTGTGGCTCGAACTCCAAAAAGCCGTAATTTAGGTAAAAAGAAAAGAACTCTGAAAGACAAATGGTACTGAGAGGCTTGAACCATAAAGAGTTCCAACAATTTCAGATTTTTGCCTAACAATTCAGAAGTGGAAGTGCACTATAACCAACCAGCTTGTTGGGGACAGTTTTGTTTCAAGTGCATGGGAAGGAAACAAACCTGAACATGGTCAGGCAGTAAGCTATCTAGTCAAACTGAAATGGCCTAAGGTACAATATAAAACAGTCTCAGAATAATTTATGATAATATTAACATTTGCCTTCCACTTTCTTGATATAGAAATGGAATGAAAAGCCTAGAGTGTAGGTTCTTCAAGGGTAAGAAAGGTGTTTTATTCACCTCTGCCTATTAGACCCCAGTACAAAACATTTACTGAACAGAATTGGATCGGACTAAAGAAATTTAAAATGCCTACTTCTTAGTGAGAAAAGAGAAAACCTAAAAGAGATAAGTAAAGTCTCTTATCAATAGAAAAGTCAAATTCAGGATTTGCCAACAAATATTTAGTTGCAAATGTGGGCTTTTTCTTTATGAAGCAAAGCTGAAGAGAACAAATTCTGGAAAGGATGGCAAGGAGGACTCCTAAGGTGTTGCAAGGTGGAGCATTTACTGCTCAAAAGTATTGTACATTAATATACTTCTTTAAAAAAAAAAAAAAAGGAACCAGAGAAGGTAAAATACTACTACTTAAGGAGTCACTGAAACATACATTTTATGTTGTGAATGGGTAGGAACCACATTAGCTAATAAGTTAGGCAGGTGGCAGCTAAAAGGTAAGACTTTGTTCCCTCTCAGAAAAGATTTTAAGCCAAATGGAAAACTAAGGTCCATTTCTAGATCCCGAGCAGACATTTTACATAGCAGCTATTTATTCATTCCAAGGTCATCTTACAAGTACCTAGTTTTGAAAGGTTATCTGGTCCCCTCATGCACCTGGTTAAGAAAATATCCATTAAAAATGTGAGAGAAGGGATGCCTGGGTGGCTCAGTAGGTTAAGCAGCTGCCTTCGGCTCAGGTCATGATCCCGGTGTCCTGGGATTGAGTCCCACATCGGGCTCCTTGCTCGGCAGGGAGCCTGCTTCTCCCTCTGCCTCTGCCTGCCACTCTGTCTGCTTGTGCTCTCTCGCTCTCTCTCCCTCTGACAAATAAATAAATTAAAAAAAATGTGAGAGAAAAGACACTAGTTCAGGGCTTGTGGGATAATTGTGCATTATGCAATTTCTAGTGTATGGAGTTAATTCTAAATAAAATGACTAACCAGACAGGAACACTTAGTTTTCTTTTATATAAAATTAATTCTAAAGCCTTTTTCCAAATAAAAGTAGTTCTCTTAAATCTTAGAAAGGTTTTTCTCTATTTTAAATTGAATATAACTATGTCAAAAATTCAACAATTTCAAATGTAGAACAATAAGCATTCTTCCATGTGGTAATTTGCAAATTTTATACCAAAGTTGTACATTATGGATGTAGGAAAAAAACTACCTAGATACATTACAATTTAGGAAAATTTTTTAACATTTTAAAATCCAATAAATATGAGCAAACACATTAAGTGGCAACAAAAAAATGATAAGTAGCAAAAACACAAAGCCATTCGCAACTAGAAAACCATGGATCAAGGATAAACAATAGGAAAACGAAAATACCAGAGTTAAATTACAGATGTGAAATATGGAATACTGCGGTAAACAATTCTAAAAAAGATTCATGCTAAATTAGACAAGTAAAACCTGATCAATTTTATTCAATTGTAGAGAAATCCGATAAAGTGTTTTCACTTAAAAAAAAAAAAAGTTATCACCAATGCAAGGGAGATAGAAAAATATGAGAGGGGCGCCTGGGTGGCTCAGTGGGTTAAGCCTCTGCCTTCGGCTCAGGTCATGATCCCTGGGTCCTGGGATCAAGCCCCACATCTGGCTCTCTGCTCAGCGGGGAGCCTGCTTCCCTTCCTCCTCTCTCTCTGCCTGCTTCTCTGCCTACTTGTGATCTCTGTCAAATAAATAAATAAAATCTTAAAAAAAAATAAAAAAAAATAAAAATATGAGAAATTTACTAATCAAATGCTGACTAAGCTTCTGAAACTGGACTTAAGTAGTTTCTTTTCCTTTGACTTCCTTACGACTCAAGTCTGAAAATCTTGATCTTGGGGTTTTATTCACTTGGGAGTTTACTCATCAGTGAGCAAGGCTCTGAGTTAACTTGTGTAAAACACAACTACTTTCATTGTTAGAGATTTAATCCAGCTTTACTTTCTAACATCAGTATAATTTATTTTTTTTAAAGATTTTATTTATTTATTGAGAGAGAGACAGTGAGAGAGAGCATGAGAGGCGAGAAGGTCAGAGGGAGAATCAGACTCCCCGTGGAGCTGGGAGCCCTATGCGGGACTCGATCCCGGGACTCCAGGATCGTGACCTGAGCCGAAGGCAGTCACTTAACCAACTGAGCCACCCAGGCGCCCCTATAATTTATTTTTTATTTAAGCTTTCAAATAATTAGAATTATCCAATCCATCTCAAAGATGAAATAAAGCATTAAATTCCTTATAATTTATATGAGAGGAATTAGTACTCCATTCACTAAAACATTAAAATTGCAAGACACTTAAGCTATTATGTAATTCTACACCCATGCAGAAAAGGGTTAACTCAACAGGACTGGGTTGCTCAAACTCTGTACATAACTGAAAAAGGTGTATCTTTAGGACTGGCCATTGGCCAGCTTCCTGAGATGAGTTCTGAGCCCTTGGAACACAGGATACCAATTTGATCAGATAGTTGAGCTAATAATGTGACTTAGGGTGGCTATGTCTATGCTCTGGAAGGGTTAAGTCTGAGTCACTGATGAGGACAGCCATGCAGGCAATTCACGTCTACATGACTGGCTTTAGGTTAAAACCCCGGGCACTGAAGGCTCAAGTCAGCTTTCCTGGTTGGAAACACTTTGCAAGTGTTGTCACATATGACTGCTGGGGGTATGTTCGTGTGACTATATTGGAAGAGGAAGCAAGATACAAGCTTATGCCTGGTATCTTCTGGACTTTTCCCTCACTTGCCATTTCCTTTTGATTTTTTTTTTAAGATTTTATTTATTTATTTGATAGAGAAAGAGATCACAAGTAGGCAGACAGGCAGGCAGAGGGAGAAGGGGAAGCAGGCTCCCTGCTGAGCAGAGAGCCCAACTCAGGGCTCGATCCCAGGACCCTGAGACCATGACCTGAGCCAAAGGCAGAGGCTTAACCCCCTGAGCCACCCAGGTACTCCTCCTTTTGCTGATTTTTATCTGTATCCTTGAACAGTAATAAAATATTACTGTGAGAATAAAAGTTTTTTTTGAGTATTGTGAATCCTTCCAGTGAACCAAGGAGCCTAAAAGGAAGTGTTAACCCAAGAAAGTTTAAGAGATCCATTCAAGGTATTACGACAAGGCTGGGCCTGGAAACCCCACATTGTGCTTTTTGCCATATTCTGTTGTCAATCGTGATAAATCAGAAATGGTTTTCATTCTTTCCTCATCACATTCAAGTAAAGTTGTTCAAGTTTCCTACATTAAAAGTAGTCACCCACTAATAACAAAGACTCATCAGAATATTCCAGTTCCTTTATTCCACATCATGCTGGATACTACTGGTTTGCTTATATTAAAAATGGCGAATTTAATTGGAATGAGGTAATCCCAATTTTGATTATTGGGCTATCTCCCTTTCCTTCTTTTTTCCAGAGGCTTTTGAGACCCCTATCTTCTGACTCATAACTAGATAACCACTGTAGTGTTGTCTCTGAGTCAGTGAGCAAAGTATGTTTGTAATCAAACTGCTCCAAATCACACTGTGGGCAGGGAGACAGAGTCAAGACAAAAAGTAACTTGGAGGCAGTAACCATCCTGACTTTTTTAATTCTAAGAGGCTCTCATTAAGGTAGAGCTCTTAACTTCATAAAATATAAGACATATTTGTATTTTCCAAAATGTGACTAAAATTGGAGTATGTTTAGGTTATGAGGGGTAAAACCAGATACAAAGAATTAAAGGGTGACAAGAGAAGTCTGAATTCTTAAGAGATTTTTTTTGGGGGGGGGTCTACTTGGAAATGAGGAAAGAAATATATTTCTCTGAAATACAGAATCTGAAGTAGCTCGTGAGAGTTACTGACATCCAAATCTTCATGCTTTTCCACAGATGGAAATCTCATTATGGTTACCCTTCAGCGACAACAAAACTGTTCTTAAATATGGTTCTACTGTTTCCTAAATACAGTTCTACCAGATGGAACTTCAATAAGGTATACTCTGTCATCATATTGCCAAGGGACTTTTTTTTCCCAAATAAAATATCTCTGTCTTCTTCCTTTACCTATTCCTGTGTTCCCTATTGCAACTAATGGCATCTCCAGCCTCTGCTGCTCAGAGGAGACAGCTCAGAGTCATCTGACACTGTGGGCCTCTTCGTCATGCTTCTGTTATATTCCTATCCCCATTTTGCTTTTTCTCCTGTACTGTCTGTTGAATTTGGTTCCCTCCTGTGGACAACCATTACCCTACCCATAGCTTCAGGATTCCATTATGGATATAATCCCCAGAGCAAGGAGGTCAAATAGGAAATATTTCCAGTTTTAAGATAAAGGAACAGACTAAAAACCACACAATTAGACAAAATACAAAAACGGTATCAACCCGACTTGTAAACCTTAGGATGTGACACAGGTAGCTTTATTCTTCTTTGCTTTTTTAATTGAACTCTTCTATATCTTAAAATATATCAACACACTGAACTTATTTTGAAATTCAAATTCTTAAACCTGAGATGAAAAATGAACAACAAAGTCTCAAGCATTATTGTTAGATGAAGGATTAAAAAAAGTAAACTAAAAAATTCACCAGTAACTATAATGAAGATTATCTTCAAATTGATTAGAAAAATCTAATGGTTCTTTACTATAACCTCTTAAAAACCAATTTATTTAGATGTGCATATTAACATTTAAAACATGTTACTGAGAGCTTTCCACTGTGCAGAACACGAGGCACCGTGTAAAAAGACAAATATCCCCATAAAAAGTTATTGATGGTACATACCTACCAATAATTATTTCAAATGTAAATAGACCAAATACGCCAATGAACAGATAGAGGATGAATGAATGGATAAAAAAAAAATAAGACCCACCCATAAGGTACATAGGGGAGACTCACTTCAGACCTATAGATGGAGTGAAGGGATAGAAAAGGATAGTCCATGCAAAGAGAAACGAACGGAAATCTGGGGTAGCAAAACTTGTATCAGATAAAGTAAGACTTTAAAACACAAGCTAGAGGCTTCAGGGTTTTCTACATATAGCATCATGACAACAATAATCAGTGACAATTTTACTTCTTCCTTTGCAATCTGGATGCCTTTCTTTCCTTTTTCTTGTCTAGTACCATGTTGAATAAAAGTGATGAGAGTGGGCATCCTTGTCTTGTTCTGATCTTAGAAGGAAAAGTTTCAAATTTTCACCAGTGAGTATGATGTTAGTTGTGGATTTATCATATATGGCCTTCATTATGTTGAGGTACATTTCCCTCTTTACCCACCTAAGAGTTTTTATCATAGGTAGATGCTGAATTTTATCAAATGCTTTTTGTGCATCTCTTGAGATGATCATGATTTTTATTCTTCATTTTATTTATGTGGTATATCATGTTGAATGATTTGCAGATATTGAACCACCCTTTCATCCCTTGAATAGATCCCACTTGACCATGATGTATAATCCTTTCACTGTACTGTTGAATTCAGTTCCCTAATATATATATATATATATATATATATATATATATATTTTAAATTTATTTATTTGTCAGAGAGAGGGAGAGAGAGAGAGTGAGCGCAGGCAGACAGAGTGGCAGGCAGAGGCAGAGGGAGAAGCAGGCTCCCTGCCGAGCAAGGAGCCCGATGTGGGACTCAATCCCAGGACGCTGGGATCATGACCTGAGCCGAAGGCAGCCGCTTAACCAACTGAGCCACCCAGGCGTCCCCTTAATATATGTTTTTTAAGATTTTATTTATTTGACAGACAGAGATCACAAGTAGGAGGAGAGACAGGCAGAGAGAGAGGGGCAAGCAGGTTCCCCACTGAGCAGAGAGCCTGATGCAGGCTCAATCACAGGACCCTGGGATCATGACCTGAGCCGAAGGCAGAGGCTTAACCCACTGAGCCACACAGGTGCCCCTGGTTCCCTAATATTTTGAATCAACTATTTCTTCATCAGGGATATTGGCCTGTATGTTTTTAATACAGTGTCTTTGTTTTAGGCAAAAGAGTAAGGTTGGTCCTATAGAATGACTTTGGAAGAGTTCATTTCTCTTCAGTTTTTTAGAGTAGTTTGAGGAGGACAGGAATGAACTCTTCTTTAAATGTTTAGAACTCAATGGTGAAGTCATCTGATCCTGGACTTTGTGTGTTGGGAGTTTTTTGATTACTGATTCAATTTCACTATTAGCAATTAGTCTGTTCAGATATTCTATTTCTTCCTCAATCTTGGAAGATTATATGTTTCTAGGAATTTATCCATTTCCTATAGGCTGTCAAATTTGTTGGCATAGAAATGTTTACAGCAGTCTTATGATCTTTGCATTTTATACTTCTCTTCCACTTCTGATTTTATTTATTTGGGTGTTGTCCCTTTTTTTTGGTGATGAGTCTTGGTAATGATTTATCTATTTTATTTATCTTTTGAAAGAACCACCTCTTAGTTTCATTAATCTTTTCTACTGTGTCTCTGTTTTGTTTATTTCTACTATGATCCCTATCATTTCCTTCTTTCTACAAACTCTAGACTTTGTTTTTTTCTAGGTACTTTAGGTGTTAAGGTTAGCTTTTCTGA
The DNA here is from genome assembly GCA_004024625.1 of Mellivora capensis. Classification (NCBI taxonomy): domain Eukaryota; kingdom Metazoa; phylum Chordata; class Mammalia; order Carnivora; family Mustelidae; genus Mellivora; species Mellivora capensis. Next base: position 13,660 of record PISX010005848.1, on the reverse strand, counting down.
GATTTTCCTTGTTTCCTGAGGTAGGAATGTATTGTTATCAACTTGCCTCTTAAAACTGCGTTCCTTGTATCCTATAGATTTTGGAGCACTGTGTTTCAATTTTCATTTGTCTAAAGGTATTTCTTTGATTTCCTCTTTGATTTCTTGCTTTACCCACTGGTTGTTCAATAGCATGTTATCTAGTCTCCATATACTTGTGTTTTTTCCAGTTTTCTTCTCATAGTTACTTATAATTTCAAACCACTATAGTTGAAAAAGATGCCTGATGTGATTTCATTCTCTTAAATTAATTGTGACTTGTTATGTGGCCTAACATATGATCTGTTCTGGAGAATGTTCCATGTGAACTTGAGAAGAATGTGAACTCTGTTGTTTTGGATAGAATGTTCTGATTTATCTATTAAGTCCATCTGCTCTGATGTGTCACTCTAGGCCAATGTTTCCTTATTAATTTTCTGTCTGGATGATCTATCCATTGGTGTAAGTGGTGTATTAAAGTCCCCTACTATTATCATATTATTGTCAATTTTTCCATTTGTGTGAGTTAATATTTGCTTTATATATTTAGGTGCTCCTATGTTAGGTGCATACATATTTACAAGTGTTCTATCTTCTTGTTGGGTTGACTCCTGGACCACTATGTAATACCCTTTTCTTTTTACTTTTTTTAACTTCTTTTCAGTGTACCAGAATTCATTGTTTATGTACCACACTCAGTGTTCCATGCAATACCTGCCCTCCATAATACCCACCACCAGCTCTCACCTAACTTCCCACCCTCTGCCCCTTCAAAATCCTCGGATTTTTTTTGAGAGTCCAGTCTCATGGTTTGTCTCCCCCTCCAATTTCCCCCAACTCACTTCTCTCTATCTCCCCATGCCCTCCGTGTTATCTCTTATGCTCCACAAATAAGTGAAACCATATGATAATTGACTCTCCCTGCTTGACTTATTTCACTCAGCATAATCTCTTCCAGTCCCAACCATGTTGATACAAAAGTTGGGTATTCATCCTTTCTGATGGAGGCATAATACTTCATAGTGTATATGGACCACATCTTCCTTATCCATTCGTCCGTGGAAGGGCATCTTGGTTCTTTCCACAGTTTGGTGACTGTGGCCATTGCTGCTATGAACATTGGGGTACAGATGGCCCTTCTTTTCACTATATCTGTATCTTCGGGGTAAATACTCAGTAGCGCAATTGCAGGGTCATAGGGAAGCTCTATTTTTAATTTCTTAAGGAATCTCCACACTGTTTTCTGAAGTGGCTGCACCAACTTGCATTCCCACCAACAGTGCAAGAGGGTTCCCCTTTCTCCACATCCTCTCCAACACACGTTATTTACTGTCTTGTTAATTTTGGCCATTCTAATTGGTGTAAGGTGGTATCTCAATTTGAATCTCCCTGATGGCCAGTGATGATGAACATTTTTTTATGTGTCTGTCAGCCATTTGTATGTCTTCTTTGGAGAAGTGTCTGTTCATGTCTTCCTCCCATTTTTTGACATGAGTATCTGTTTTGAGTGTGTTGAGTTTGAGGAGTTCTTTAAAGATCCTGGATATCAGCCTTTTGTCTGTACTGTCATTTGCAAATATCTTCTCCCATTCTGTGGGTTGCCTCTTTGTTTTGTTGACTGTTTCCTTTCAAGTGCAGAAGCTTTGATCTTGATGAAGTCCCAAAAATTCATTTTTGCTTTTGTTTCCTTTGCCTTTGGAGACATATCTTGAAAGAAGTTGTTGTGGTCGATATCAGAGGTTACTGCCTATGTTCTCCTCTAGGATTCTGATGGATTCCTGCCTCATGTTGAGGTCTTTTATCCATTTCGAGTTTATCTCTGTGTACGGTGTAAGAGAATGGTCGAGTTTCATTCTTCTACATATAGCTGTCCCATTTTCCCAGCACCATTTATTGAAGAGACTGTCTTTTTTCCACCATGTATATTTTCCTGCTTTGTCGAAGTTTATTTGACCATAGAGTTGAGGGTCCATATCTGGGCTCTCTACTCTGTTCCACTGGTCTATGTGTCTGTTTTTATGCCAGTACCGTGTTGTCTTGGTGATCACAGCTTTGTAGTAAAGCTTGAAATCAGGCAATGTGATGCCCCCAGTTTTGCTTTTCTTTTTCAACATTTCCTTAGCAATTCGAGGTCTCTTCTGATTCCATACAAATTTTAGGATTATTTGCTCCAACTCTTTGAAAAATAACTGTGGAATTTTGATCAGAATGGCACTGAAAGTATAGATTGCTGTAGGCAGTATAGACATTTTAACAATGCTTATTTTTCCGATCCATGAGCATGGAATGGTCTTCCATCTTTTTGTGTCTTCTTCAATTTCTTTCATGAATGTTCTGTAGTTCCTCAAGTACAGATCCTTATCTCCTTGGTTAGGTTTATTCCCAGATATCTTATGGTTCTTGGTTCTATAGTAAATGGAATCAATTCTCTAATTTTGCTTTCTGTATTTTCATTGTTAGTTGTAATACCCTTTTTTTTCTTACAGCTATTATTTTAAAGTCTGACATAAATACTGATACTGAATGAAATCTTTACGTTGCAGGATATAAAATCAATATAGTGTTACCTCAGAAATATTGTGGATTTGGTTCCAGACTACTGAAATAAAATGAATATCTCACTAAAGGGAGTCAAATAAATAGTTAATTTTCCAGCACATATAAAAGTTATCTTTATACTATACTATTATCTACTAAGTGTGCAATAGGATTATATCTAAAATACAACATACATAGCTTAATTTAGAAAAGCCATTGCTAAAAAATGCTAACCATTATCTAAGCTTTCAGCAAGTTGTATTCACTGAAAGCAGATCATCATAACAAATAAAATAATGAAAAAGTCTGAAATCTCAAAAGCATTATCAACATGTGGCATAGAGACATGAAGTGAGAAAATGCTACTGGAAAATGGTGCCAATAGGCTTACTTAATACAGGTTTACCACAAACCTTCAATTTGTAAAAAATGCAATATCTGTGAAATGCAATAAAGAGAAGCACAATAAAATAAGGTATGCCTATATGAAAAATCTGTTGGATTTCTCCATGCTAATAACAATAATCAGAAAGAAAAATTAAGAAAACAATCCTATTTGCAATCGTACCAAAAAGAAGAAAATAACTAAGAATAAATTTAATCAAGGAAGTGAAAGATCTTCTCTGAAAAACTATGACATTGATAAAAAAAATGAATATGGAACAAATAAAAGGAAAGTTAGAGCATCATCATGGATTGGAAGAATCTGTTAAATTGTCTATGCTACCCAATGCAATCCAAGACTCAATGTAATCCTTATCCAAATACAGATAGCATGTTTCACAGAATTAGAACAAATAATTCTAAAATCTGTATGGAACTATGAAAGACCTCAATTAGCCAAAGCAATCTTGAGTAAAAAGAAAAGGCAGGAGGTATCACACTCCCAGATTTTAAACAATACTAAAGAGCTATAGTAATCAAGATAGTATGATCTTCGTACAAAAATCAATACGTACATCAATGGGGAAAAAAAAAATAGAGCCCAGAAATAAACCCACGCTTGGATTTATTTCTGGGCTGCAAGGTTGGTTCAACATCTGCAAATCAATCAATGTGATACAATACATTAATAAAAGAAAGCATGAGAACCATATGATACTCTCAATAGATGCTAAATAAAACATGTGACAAAGGACAGCATCCTTTCTTGATCAAATCTCTTCAAAGTGTAGGGATAGAGGGTACATACCTCAGTATCATCAAAGCCATCTATGAAAAACCCATAGTGAATATCATCCTCGGGATGCCTGGGTGGTTCAGTTGGTTAAGTGGCTGCCTTTGGCTCAGGTCATGATCTCAGCGGCCTGGGATTGAGTCCCACATCAGGCTCCTTGCTCGGCAGGGAGCCTGCTTCTCCCTCTGCCTCTGCCTGCCACTCTGTCTGCCTGTGCTCGCTTGCTCTCTCTCTCTCTCTCTCTCTCTCTGTCTGACAAACAAATAAATAAATAAATAAACCTTAAAAAAAAAATCATCCTCGATGGGAAAAAACTGAGAGCTTTTCCCCTAAGGTACCAATAGGTACATAAAAAGATGCTCAAAATCATTAACCATCAGGAAAATGACAATCAAACTACCATGAGATACCATCCCATACCTGTCAGATTGGCTATTATCAAGATAAAAATAAGGGGTATGATAAGGAGGATCTGGAGAAAAGGGAACCCTCGTGCACTCTTGGTGAAAATATAAACTGGTATGGCAACTGTGAAAAACAGTATGGATGCTTCTCAAAAAATTAAAATAGAACTACCATATGATCCAGCAATTCCACTTCTAGGTATTTATGCTCAGAAAATGAAAACCTAATTTGAAAAGTCACATGCACCCTATGTTCATCAGAGCATTATTTACAATAACCAAGACCAACAGTGTAGGTCCACTGACAGATGAATGGATAAAGGAGATGTGGAGGGACATAAAGAGGTATACATTTCCAGTCATACAATAAAGAAGTCACAGGGAAGAAAAGTATAACATAGGAAATACAGCCAATAAACTTGTCATAATTTTGTATGCTGAAAGTTGGTAACTAGATTTACCATGGTGATTGTGTCATAATATGTACAAATGTTGAATCTCTCTGTTGTATACCTGAAACTAATATAAGGTACATCAACTATACTTCCATTAAAAACAAAAAACAAAAAACAAAAAGAGTAGAGTTTAATTTTCAAAATAATCCTCCTAATAACACAAAGGAAGATACAATGCAACAGACTGTTAAAAATTCATTAGCTAAGTATATATATTTGAAGATGAAGTAATAAGCAAGGCAACTTCTATTTAGTGATGTACTTCTCAATGGTGGGAACAATAAAAAGATACAAATTACCACGGGACTTTCCTCAAATTGCACATATACCTCCCATCCATTATGATCTATGTCCCCAGGCATGAATCTTCATACATTTATCCCCCTGCCTCCCCCAACAAAACCACTGTTTTAGAGGTTCACAAAGGCTAGAACAATGATTCACTCTAGTTTTCTAAGAGTATATACATGAAGTGGTGGTGACTGCTGCCTAATCAGATAGAGCTAGAGGATCATAAACACAGGAATCCATATTTACATGCAAGAAATATAATGCTGCCTGTAGTATTCAGACAGAAATAGGGATGAAAGAGAAAGCTGCTCAGTATGAGAGATGCCAAGTGACAAAAAAGCTTTTAAAACGCATGAGGAATTAGACTGGGTGTAGGAGACAATAGGAAGCGAATTTAGGTTTTTGAGCAGGAGAGTGATACAATAAAGCAAAGCAGTTTTACTACTAGGAAATTTTACTAGTGTCAGGTTTTTGCTGGCACCAGTTAGACAATTACTAAATGTCTACAAATAGCACACTGTCTCACTTCAGTTCCAAGTTGACTTTCATGTTTAAAATTACATCTTCATATTCTAACAACTAAACTGTGAACATTTTTCTATTATAAATTATTTTCAAATCCAATCTTGGTGAAAATAATTACTGATACGAAAATGGTTACTGGATTTCACCTCACGGGAGATTTCAAATAATTCAGCCAAATGAAGCTCCAAAACCATCGTGTCATTATATAGCCCCGCCTTTCACAGTAAAAATACCCTTCAGAAAACAAGACAAAATTGCTTGTTTAGCCGAACTGATTAAACTGAATTACATTTTTCATCACTTAAAAAAAAAATCTACACTGTTCCTGGCACATATTATTCACTTCTATTAACTCTAAAGAGGTAGGCAGAGATAAGGTCCAGCATTTACTTAAACCTGAAGATTCTGAGAAGTCAGTGGGGACAGATTTCTTCATTCTAGAGAATCTCTTTTAAAGAAATGGCTGGCCTTGGGGAGAAAAGTTTACTGTATCTGATGCAGAATCTAAGCATCTGTTTAAAAGAACATACTGTGGCGAATTTATAAGGAGTAAATGAAAGGCTTGAAACTGTTTTTCAGGATAACATGTTAAGAACAAAACAAATTAGTGGAGGTGGAGGTATAGAGGTATTAGTTTATTACCGAGTACATCAAATAGAAAGAGGACAAAATTACAGCTCGATCTGAAATACTATATTTGCATTTTTATCCCTAAAATATTTCATCTACATATATTTACTAGTTTTCCCTGCCCAACCACAACCAGAAACAAAACCTCAAAATTAATGGACAATTACCTAAGCCCATAGCACATTTTTTTCCCCTCACAGTGAATCAACTTGGGAATACATCAAAAAGCCTTAGGGAAATTACACTTTGTGACTGAGCCAGTTTTTTCCTGTAATTCTGGAAATATGACTAAGATATAGAGACGTGCTAAGAGGAATATAGGAATGTGCTGAGAGTGGTCTTTAACTAAAAAATACAAAGGAAAATATTCCAAAGTCCCAAGGAAGTCAAACTGTTATTCCTTCAAAGTATTTTCTCTACAATCTTCAAGTTTCTGTAATCTTTTTTAAGGGCATATAATAAAATCCATATTTGTTTCTTGATCACATCTCCTGTGTTAACAATTTAAAAAGTCTTTATCAATTAATATTAGAATCACATTACATTCAAATGTGTTTAAAATTTAATACCAAATTTTCCAAGAAATGGAAATTTTTTGAAACCTAATCACTGCTCATAATTCACGGTCCCAAGGCAATTATTTTGGTGTTTCGTTTAATACTTCTAAATACTAAAATCACACACAAAATCTTCTATAGATAATAAGGCACTCTATCTTTTAGAAAGACCCAACTACTCTAATTACGTCAAATTATGAACAGATCCTATTTTTTTCCCAAGAAGGAATGGTGATATATTATTTGATCATTGTTTCCGCTTTTCTATTAATAGTGATCATTAAAATTATAATGCAAAAGCATACTTCTTCATAATACCCAGTTATTCTTGATAAAGTCATACATTTAATACTTAAAGGGGTTAAGGATAGTAAAGAACATGGACCACTGATTCAGATTTGCACTAAATTCTGGTTTTATAGCCATTATCCCTTAAACCCCCAGTTTACATATCAGTAAAACAGAGCTAAAGAGGAACCTTGGAGAGCTCCTATGCAGATTAGGAAGAATACGAGTAGGCTGCAGCAAAGTGTCTGGCACAGAGGAGGCGCTCAATAACCACTAAGATTATTATTGTTTATGAGCAGCAGTGTTCTAACATACGAGGCTGAATTTCCTTGGGCTAGAAATAATATGTAAGTCTGGGATGTGAAGTTGTTGCATTGTATCCTGCTATCTAACTGGAATACAACTAGAAAATAACAAGGAGATACTCAATTTGGTAAATAACATTAATTTTTTTTTATTAAACTGGTCACTCTTCCCAGGAAACCTTCCCTGATTACTAGCTAAAAGCAATTTCTTTTTAAAACTGTGTGTACCAGCTTCTTTCTCTGATAGTGTCAGATTTTTGCAGAGCAGGAACAACGAAACATATGGCATACGACCTTCCATAGAGACAAGTTTAATAAACGTGAAGGAAAAAATTAAGTCAGTCACTCCTTCCTATCTAGTTACCTTGCCTCCGATCTCTTTTCCCCTCTAAATCAATCTTCCACAGTCCTTCAGATTTATCTTGCAGAAAACAAATATGATGACTCAAAAACCTTTGACCATCTACATTTCCTAAAAGGCTTTCAACTCTAATTTTATTTACCATTTTGGTCACTATCGTCAACTGTTTGTGATTCCATTCATACCATATTCTACCCAGGCTATTAATTCACCAGGGAAATATTAGCTGAATGTCTGCTTTTTGCCAATTAGTGCACTAGCACTGGGTAATACCGTATTCTCAAAAAAGGTGACATATAAAAAAATAATCACAGTTCAATGTGCTAAATACCATAAAAGAAAAGAGAATTGAGCCCTCCTTTCCCATCACACCACATACTTTCAGACCTGTATGCTTTGTTCTTGGTGTGCTCTCTTTACGGAGACTGCCTTTTCCAAAGCAGAATCATACCTACTCTTAGAGCTGCAATTGAGTATCCCCCATTCACTAAGGTCTTCCCTAAGTCCTATAAGTAATTACATTAACTGATCCCGTCCTGGGTTTCTACCACTATGTGGTTATAATACTGGTGTAGTATGTATCCTAAATAGATTCATATGCTTGTTGTTTGTTTCCCACAGAACAGTATGTTCCCCGACAGGAGAAACTGATTCATCTATATACATAGCAGTAGGTTCTAAATTAAAATGTATATAACTAACCTGAGCATATAATAATTTATAATAGCTGTTCTGGAAATTCCTAACTTTTTTTTCACTTGTAACTTCTTGTTTTTCTTTTCTGGTTGAAAAGTATATGGATTTTAAGAAGACCACTGATAAACTAAGATGCTATTGTAGATTTTGATTAACAGTAGAATAACTTTTATTGGTTAACTAAACCCAAACCCACAAGTTCTATTTTAATATACTGAGTCTTAACAGAAATCATTAAGCTTTGTTATCACGAAATAATTCTTTGAGTAGCCTAAACACTAATACTAGCTATTCCAACATACAGGAAAGAACAGAAAGCATACACGGATTCCATTACAACAGGAATCTAACAATGTAGGGTATGTGTTCAAGTTAATGACTGTAAATGTTTCAATGTAATTTGTCTCCATTTAACCAAAATTCAGGTGACATTCAGTTAAATAAAAAAGAAAATCCTATTTTGCAAGACCAGTTATTTACTGTTGTTATTGCTGCTTTTCCCTAGGGCCTGTTCTCTCCCATTGTGGATTTCCAACAAAGTATGTTGTAATATTTGCCTCTTTTCTCAAACACCACATTATTTTGTACTGGAATTATGATAGTGGTATTGGTTGTCCAAATTTTTAAAATTAATAGTTGAAAAGGGCTTTGGGTACTTTCACAGTTAGTAGGAATGTTCTGCCAAGGTTTAAGTTCAAATTTCCAGAATTACAAAACTTAAAAAATTAAATAAAAACAATACAAAAAGAAATACAAAATATTTTTTAAAGGGCTATGTGATACTCTTTTTTTACTTCCTACCCCTCAATCCTGTTTACACATTCACTTCTCTTTGAACTAGGCTGATCTCGACTGAAGCAATTCCAAAGTCAGTTTTTTATTTTAAAATTAGGTGTATGTAATGACTCAGTAAATGCTAATCACATTTTCATCACTTGGGCCAACCAGGACCTCTAACTTATCCTTTGTTTTCACATAGAAGCACACAGGTTCAAAGCGAGGATGGGTACTACTTTCATCTGCCACAAATGCTCTTACTGAAAAGATGAAAGTATTTTAAGGCTACCAGAGACTTGATAAAATAACTTCAAATCAACACAGCTTAATACTGCAATACCTAAGTGCTTCAGGAATATAACTTATTCAGAATGCTGGCTTAAAGCCAGCTTAAACCACATGCTGGGAAGCAAACTGAAATTCCTATGTGATGACCTGTTTCTAAATGCTGTTTTATGAGTGTGAGGAGAGCAGTATATACTGATCTTCTAAAATACTGCTAGGACTTCCTGTTTATCATTTCAAATGTCACAAGCTGAGTACAGAAGGCTATTAAATCAGGGCATCCTACTCTGCTTTAGAAGCAGTAAGAGCTCTGCCTTTAAAAAAACTAAATTAGAAGGCAAATGGTCTAAGAGCAATGGATAAGGTGAGTGTGAAATGAAGAGCCTATTCATCTTCGGTTGCTGACATTTAACATTAAAAACGATGACTGGTTTTAGACTCTTCTCAGTCAGTCACAGGTCAGTAGTCTACTTATCTGTGGAGATGCAGAGCAACCTCAACATTCTTTTTTTTTTTTTTTTTTTAAGATTTTATTTATTTATTTGAGAGAAAGAGAGAGAGCACACAAGCAGGGGGAGCAGCAGGCAGAGAGAGAGGGAGAAGCAGGCTTTGCCGATGCGGGGCTCAATCCCAGGTCCCTGGGATCATGACTGAGCTGAAGGCAGAAGTTTAACTGACTGAGCCACTCAGGTGCCCCACAACATTGACCTTCTAAATAAGGCCAATAAAAGTAAAAAATAAAATGAAACAAAAACTGCTTAAAATTTACTCAGTCAGCTAGCTAGACAACATCCACTATGTACCTGACACATTACTAAGTGCCGGAGACAGAGACTTGAGTAAAACCACCAATTTTCTAAAGAAGGTATAAATAGTAGGTAGGAATGGCATGAAAGGAGACTGCTATATGACAGAAGAAATTGATACAAGGTAAGGGACTGCTCAGAGGAGGCGGAGAACAAGTCTGGGGTCAGAGTGATAGTATGAGGGAAAGTTTCCAAAAGCAAGTAACTTATAAGGGTTGAAATAAAGAGTAAGTCTTTGTTCAGGTGATAGACCTATATAAAAAGCCTGATCAACAGCAAGGAGGCAGGAAATAGGTTGATATGTCTGGGGTTCAGTATACCTGGCACAGAAAGTATGTGGTTGATGGAAGAGAGAAGTGGAGGGGAGGAGCCAGAGTACAGATCACACAGGGCTTTGTATGCCAAGCCAGAGGGACTCCTGATCAGATCCATGTTAGAAAGGAGGAGCACCTAAACTATAAGTGGTTACATATTTAGAAGAGAGAATTAATAGATTTGGCAAACAAGATTTGAGAGTAGCAGGTAGCTAAGGAAGAAGGGAATGCAAAGTGATTCCTAGATTTCTGGGTTAGGAAACTAGATGAATAGTGTCAAAACCAAAACCAGGAAGAGAAGAAAAGACCATGTGATAAAGAGGGTCGTGGTGAGTTACGAAATGTTAGGGCCAATACTCAGACACTGGTATCTTTCAGAATAAATGCTCGTTCACTGTCTCTTCTCTATTGTACCATACAGCCAGTGCCCCAGGTGGTAGACCGGTGATGGACATTAATCCAGGATGGGCTAAGGACTTCAACCAGCACAGGTTCTTCCCTTGAACAGAAGGTGCAAGAATTAGGGAGTCAAGGCTGCCATTGTAAGGTGGCCCTGGACACATCTAGGGAGTGAAAGCTGTCTGGGGAGCTGGAGAGAAAGAGAGGGAGAAGAGGGGCTGGGGTGGAAACTGAGGAAAAGCAGAGAGGAGCACAAAATGAAGAGAAAAGGAGCAAGAAGGAAACACATACACAAACCAGCTAAGTTTCTAAGAGCTCTCTACATCCTGACTATCCCCAGGCAAGGTTAAACTGAGTTCTTGCACTTAGACTTAAACCCTACAGTCCTCTGCAGCTTAGCTCAGTGAGTCAGGTAAAAATGTTCAGTTTCAGGTGCACGTGCAAGCTAAATCTAAGAGCGCACATCTTATGGGACAGATCTGCCTCAGAGAGAGATTGCAGTGTCCAGAATAGTGATAGTAGTTAAACTTGTGAGTGGCCAGAATGGAGAGTATAATGTGAGAAGCTAAAGAACTAAATGAAGGGGAACACCAGCGTACAGGTCAGAGTTAATCCTATTCAAGGATACTGATGAACAGATAGGGAGGAGCTAAACTCAGTCCTGCGAAGGGAATGGCAAATGAGGAGGTCAAGATCGCAGTGGCTATACTATTAGGAACAAAGAAGCTATTCCAGTAAGGAAAAGAAGACAGTGAGAGTCAGTTAAAGGAAGATGGTGGGTGTTCAGGCACAAACTAAACAAGTTTATTAGCTGAGGAGCATCCACATTAAGAAAATGTCTGAAGCTATCAGTGAGATAAGGCATAAGTAATAAAAGGGGCAAAAGAAAGGAACATGGCAAATCAAGAGGGATTGGCCTTGAATACTAGGGGAAAGGAAAAACCAGCCCCCCCACCCCCGCCATGACCAGTAAGAATAAAAATATCAGTCTAGGGTCAGTTTCTGAAGAAACAAAGACTTAAAATAAACCTTAGAGAGTTTCACCACTTGTCACTTTTAAAATACCAAAATACAAGGAAGATCGTATCGAAAATGATTATTAACACTACTAAATGTTAGATGCTAAAGGGGTAAATGTCTAGAAAGGCCTTACTCTACCAAAAATACAAAATAAATAAGTAACTGGCAATTTAGTAAAGTAAGAATTTAGGAAGTGTAAGTAGTAGTATAATAATATATAAAAACTTGTCAGCTGTAGCTTTGCAATTAAAAGATAAACACATAGACATTTTGCCAAATGTCTGTGTCAAAGGGCATATGACCTTTTATGCCCACCAACAGTGAGTAAGACTGCCTGTCCATGTCATGACGTCCTCTCCAACAAGAGATATTTTTCAGATTCATCTTAGTCTAAGGGCCACTGATTTTTACATTGCTCAGTCTATCCCTTCACCTATTGTATGAGCTATTAATTTAATAAAGTATCCACCAAAATAGATATTACCAGTAACTATAGTAAAGTGAACAGGGAGAGAAAAGAGAAGAGAAAATGTGATGGAACAAGTAGAAATAAAGGAGAAAAATTCAACAGTCATGTAGGTGGTACCACTCTCCTGGGTGCCTCGATGCCTCCACTCTTCCAGAGAATGGCATAACTTGTCTCCCTCTTGGTAAAAATACCATGCTGAGTTTCTACTGGGCATCTTTAAAGATAACTTAAAGGTTTCAATTATTTACTACTTGATTTCTTGAATGCACTAGAGAAAAATAATCTAAATAAAGAGTAGAAATTTATGAAAGGGACTTGTAAGTCATAGTATGGATTCTTGAGGATCCTACAGCCATAAAAGATCACAATGCACATATGCTCATGGAATCTGGGAAGTAGACGAGTAAGAGAAATATTACACCTCTTCTGTACTTGGACTACTGTCTGCAGCTTCTAGGTTTTAGAGTTGAAGAAAGAAAACAGGACTTTGACACAAATTGAGCCTTCAGCATTTGTCAGACACCTTCTTAGTGATAAGAAACAGGCTGGGGGATGGGGAGGAGGGAAGGCATGCTTAGGATCAAATACATAAGAACAAAAACCATTTTGGTCCTTTCAGCACAGTTCTGCAAATGAGGCGAGGCCACGGAGGAACTACAACTTTAAATTTAAACTTTAATTTAAATTTTAAATTTAAATTTTAATTTTAATTTAAAGGTCTGAACTGAGGCTGGAGCTGCTGCCTACAAAAGAAAGTTTGAGGATAATGCCTAACCCCAAACATTAATTGCTAAGATAAACACTCTTTGTAGAAAAATAATCAAACCCAGAATCTCTACTATTTAACTTAGGTACTATGTCGAGGGTAATATCCAAAAGGACACAGCATAGGAAGAGACCAGAAACAGAAACGCTGTCATTCTCCATAGGCAAAAATGGCTAGTATCAATATCCTCCATAATGCATACATGTATGTATCTGTAAAAAATCCCCTTAATGAGTTACCACCTTATCAGAGAAACAAAAAACATTCTAGCAGAGAAAGAGAAACAATAAAAAACTGTTAAATGATTCAGCCACAGAACATCTATCACTGGATGAAAGACTGCAGGATATTCACAAAGTTTCAAAGTTTTTCATCTCACAAATTACTTAATAATTGCAAACAGAAAAAGGTGCTTTTAAAATGGAGAAAGCTGGCAGAAAACATTCAAACCAAATGACTAGAACTCAACATCACTACTAAAGGAATGTGACACACTGTAGTATTATTCTTATTATATTGCACAATTACAATTTTTCTAAGGTTTGAAATATTTTCCAAACAGTTGGAGGGAAACACCAA